>JAGYYJ010001485.1:0-90547 GCA_019671005.1 Hibiscus mutabilis
TATAGATATGAATAATATCATTAATCGGCGATGGAGGATAAAAATCATCAACACCAAAACAGTAATTGTGAGCACGTATCCAAATCCAACTCTAGGGTCCAGAGCAGAGAAGATTAACAGGACAATCAAATAAGCGTCATCTTAACCAATCGATGCGACGTCAAATCCAAGCCTGAGAAAAACTAAAAATAAAAAGAATGATCAAATGACCGTCAATGAAACAAAAAACGTACTAAAAGATAGAGGAAGACATGTCACGAGGTTGAGAAAAACGTACTACAAAGATAAATTTATTATTATTAAAAACTAAAAAAAACAAAAACAAAATAAAAAAATTATCAACGGTCAACAACCAACATCAAAATTAGTGACGTCTTTCTGACCAAACTAAATGAAAAAGATAAGTTACGACAGAGAGAAAAAAATCTAGGCTCTTAGGTTAAACCAAGAGACGATTAATTGATATCGTTACGAATGTAATTTGTTTTTTTATATAATATTTAGATAATTTAAGTTTCATCTTTAAATAGAAAGATATCAAATGTTTAAGTATGTTTGATTTCGTAATTTTTTGTATTACGTCAACTGCGATGCTAAATTGACTAAACTTAATCGGACATTATAAATGTAATTTGTAAAATAACAATTTATTTTTGTTTGCTGTAATATCTTAAATATAATTATAATCACAAAGATAATGAAACTTTGGCAGAATTGACTAATATAAGGTACCACTATTATCATGAGACGTGAGTGTAAAAATTATGATGACAATGATAATTAAGCATGGGAAATGGTAGGGTATAAATGATGATTAATATTTTTAATTAAGCTATAATCAAGCAATAAGCACCTCAACATATTTGGATAGGTTTTGATTAATTAGCCGGTAAAAAGTTGGTTAAAGAAATCGAAGGCTTATTAAGGATAAAAATAAGATGAGGTAACTTTTAGTCAAATCTCATCTAAATCTTATCTTATTTTATCTCTATCAAAATCCTATTTTTATCTAAATTTTATCTTGTATTTAATATTTGATTTGTATCTAATATTTGATTTCCCTTATCCTTGTATATTCATTTGTAAGGCTATATATACCCTAATTGTAAACATTATGATTTTATCAAATATACAAATCCTTTACATGGTAACCAGAGCCAAGTAGAATTTTTCTACTCATTTTTCCTCCTGTCCTTTCCGTTCTTCTTTAAACCGGATCTCCTTTCATGACCCCGTCTTCTACTTCCAATGATCTTGTGCATCTTAATGCACCGACCAACTTCCCAATCAAACTTACGTCTGCCAACTTTCCTATTTGGCGTCGCCAAGTGGAGGCTACTGTCATTGGTTTTGGGCTACTCAATTATATTGATGGTTCACAACCTTCCCCATCTAAGTTTACCGGTGTCGCGACAATAATTGCTAATCCTGAATATCTACGATGGTATCGTCGGGATAAAATTCTTATCAGTGCTCTTCTTGGCAGTTATGATGATCAAGTTCAACCACCTATTTCATCCATTGTCACCGCCAAAGTTACATGAGATACTCTAGTTGCAAGTTATGTCCGAGCATCTCCCGGTCGCATCCTTGCTCTCAAGTCCAAATTGGCTCGCAATCAACGCGGTTCCAGGTCTATCTCCGACTACATGAAAGACATGCATGATATTGCCTCTGATCTTGCCTTAGCAAACTGTCTTGTCTCCGATGCAGATCTCTTGATTTCTATTGTCAATCAATTGGGTGATGATTATCGTCCTATTGTTGCTACCCTTCGTGTACGTAACACATCGACAACAATGCTTGAGTTGTCTGATATCTTAACTAATCATGAGAGACTCCTTCAAGAATCTGAACAAACTACACCTCTTTTCACGGCATATTCTGCACAGCGAGCTAATTCAAATCATGGTTATTCCACCAACCTTTCTCGAGGGAAGGGTGATCACTCTGGCCATTCGTTTTTTGGTGGCGATCGTAGTCATGTTCCTCAATCTAGTCATTTTAGACAACAGGATGTTGTGTGCAAGTTATGTAATTTGCCAGGGCATATTGTTCATTTTTTGGTGGCGGTCGTTGTCAACACTGCTATTGATCTTTCATCATCTGATCCTGCTTTTTGGATGTTTGATAGTGGTGCCTCGCACCACACCACAATGACCACCGCATCTCTTCAAGATATCTCATCTTATGATGGTCCTAATATAGTTCATCTGGATAATGGTAACCCTCTACCTATTTTTCATATTGGCCAATGCATTGTTCCCACGGCTACCAAGCCTCTTTCTCTCACAAATGTCTTATGTGTTCCTCAATTAAATACAAATTTAGTGTCGATTTCTAAATTATGTCAGACTAATCATGTGTCTTTTGAATTCTTTGACTCTTATTTTCTTGTTAAGGATTGATCCACGAGAATTCCTCTTCTCTGAGGCAATAAAATTTGTGGCGTCTACTATGCTCCACGATTCTTTTATCCCCAAGCCAACTCAGTCAATTGCTTGTCCGTGCATCAGCTGCATCACAAGTTTGGTCATCCATCCAATAAAGTCTTAGCCTATATATTACGCACTTGCAATATATCGTATGACCCAACTAGTTTGACAAACTATCATTGTACTTCATGTCTTATTAATAAGAGTCATAAATTGCTATTTAGTCAAAATACTATGTCAAGCTCTCGTCCCCTTGAATTGCTTTACTCTGATGTTTGGAGCACTAAACATGTGTCTGATGATGGATATGCATACTATGTGGCGTTTGTTGATCATTTTACCAAGTATATCTGGCTATACCCGATGAAGAAGAAATCTGATGTTGCGGAAATTTTTCCTCAGTTTAAAAGGCTTGTTGAAAGCTTTTTTCATCAAACCATTGTGTCTCTATTCTCTGATAATGGAGGTGAGTTTGTTAAGCTCTTGCCCATTTTGAATTTGAACGGTATTTCCTACTTTACTTCACCGCCTCATACTCCAGAACACAACAGGACTGCTGAACGGAGACATCGTCACATAGTGGCGATTGGACTCTCTCTACTTCACTTTGCATCCCTCTCAATAGAGTATTGACCTCATGTTTTTCAGGCAGTTGCTTATCTTATTAATCGGATGCCAACATCGATACTAGATAATGTGTTGCCTTATCTTCTACTTCATACTCCAAAATACAACAAGACTGCTGAACGGAGACATCGTCACATAGTGGAGATTGGACTCTCTCTACTTCACTTTGTATCCCTCTCAATAGAGTATTGACCTTATGTTTTTCAGGCAGCTACTTATCTTATTAATCGGATGCCAACATCGATACTAGATAATGCGTTGCCTTATCTTCTACTTCATCAACAAGCACCAAACTATGACAAGCTTCAACCATTCAGATGGTTGTGTTTTCCTTGGCTGCTACCATACACGAAGCATAAACTTGAGCCACGATCCGCTGAATGTGTTTTCCTTGAATACTCTGTGATGCAGTCTACTTATAAAGGCCTGTAGCCGAACATTAACAGGATCTATGTCTCTTGCCATGTTCGATTTTTTTCTCACATCTTCCCTTTTGCTACACGACGTGTTCTTCCCGTGCCACGACATCCTCTTCTAGTCTTGTCACATACTGCATCATTATCATCTTCCACACATTTTTTGCCTACTATGCCATGACAACCTGATGTTTCATTGTCTACTATGCCACGACAACCTGATGCTTTATTTCCTACTATGCCACGACAACCTGATGCTTCATTGCCTACTATGTCACGACAACCTGATGCTTCATTATCTAATATGCCATGGCAACCTAATGATTCAATTGCCACATTAGTTTCCCTAGCTAATCTGCCATGGTAACTTGATGATCTCATTGCCCCACCAGTTCCTCTTGGTTGTTCTGCCACAACAAGATGTCTCCCCTGCCTTGCCACGACAAGATGTCTCCCCTAACTTGCGACAACATAATCCTCCCCAACAAAAAATTCTTCAGCCAAATCTGAGATACTTTGGTCCTTTATTTGTTAATGCTACTACATGTCATCCTTTGCCTCTCACATTAGAGCCGAAGATTGTTACTCAATCTCTCAAAGACCCACTATAGAGTCAAGCCATAAATGATGAGTTTAATGCCTTGCTACGCAATAATACAAGAGATCTTGTTCCATGGTCTACACAATCTATCATATGGTGTAAATGGGTATTCTGTGTGAAACGGCGTGCTGATGGATATGTTGATCGATACAAAGCTCGACTGGTAGCAAAAGGGTATTCTCAAGAAGCTGGTCTGACTATTTTGAGACATTTAGTCTTGTGATGAAACTTGTTACAATGTATATTATTTACACTCTTGCCCTACACCATGCCTAGCCCATAAAGCAACTTGACATTAATAATGTATTCTTAAATGACACCTTACATGAAGAAGTTTATTTAGAACAACCTCCGGGGTATGTTGACTCTACTAAACCATCTCATATTTTTCAGTTGCGTAAAGCCTTGTATGGACTCAAGCAGGCCCCGAGGGTATGGTATGTTGAACTCTCTCAATTTCTCATTCACTTTGGTTTTACGAAATCAAAGGTTGATGCTCCCTCTTCATCTATAATGCAAATGGAGTTATTTTATACTTTCTAGTCTACATGGATGATATTGTGCTTGCTGGTGATAACACTGATTTCATTGCTCATGTCACCACCATATTATCTACGAAGTTTGCTCTGAAGGATATGGGCTTGCTCAGCCATTTTCTTGGCATTGAGGTTATTTCTACTCCAACTGGGTTGTTTCTATCTCAGGCGCAATATATCTCTGACATCTTGACTCAGTTTCAGAAGGAAAATGCCAAGGCAATTTCTACACCTATGTCCTATTTCGACAAACTACCTTCACCGAAGCCATCCACGACACTTGATATTTCAGGGTATCGTCGATTACTTGGTCTCCTTCAGTATGTCACACTTACTCCGGATATTTCTTTTGCCGTGAATCGTCTGTCGCAATACATGCATGGTCCTTCACTTGCACATTGGACAACAGCTAAGTGCATCTTGCGTTATCTAAAAGGAACATTATGCCATGACATTCTTTTTCCTTCGGCATCTTCCCTTCATCTTACAGTTTTTTCCGATGCGGACTGGGGTGGTTCCTCTACGGACGGTAGATCCACTACTGGATATGCTATTTATCTTGAATCTAATCTTATTTCTTAGAAGTTAGCTCGTTAGAAAATTGTTTCTAATTCCTCCATAGAAGTTGAATATTGTGTCATGGTAAATGCAACTGCTGAAGTACTTTGGGTTCAACATCTACTTCAAGAAATTGCCGTGGCATTACCAAAACCACCATCTCTTCCGCGACAATCTCAGTGCCACATATGTTTGCAAAAATCCAGTTTTTTCATTCTCGTATGAAGCATCTTGCCCTTGATTACTTCTTTGTTCGTGACTTAGTTGCTACAAGTTCACTACTTGTTCAACACATTCCTTCCAAAGCTTAGATTGCGGACACGCTCACTAAACCGCTTGGTCATAATCTTTTCATCCATTTTCGGTCCAAGATTGGTGTCTCCTATGGATCCTCTATCTTGCGGGGGAGTATTAAGGATAAAGATAAGATGAGATAACTCTTAGTCAAATCTCATTGAAATCCTATCTTATCCTATCTCTATCAAAATCTTATCTTATATTTAATATTTGATTTGTATTTAATATTTAATTTCCCTTGTCCTTGTATATTCATTTGTAAGCCTATATATACCCCAATTGTAAACATTATAATATATCAAATATAAATCTTTTACAAGGCTAGCAACTTCCAAATAATTAATTATTTGGGCAATTAGAATTATAATAGATCGAGAGAATTATTATTTGGTACATTAATGTTAATTTTTTTACTTAGTGAAGTTAAGAATCTGTCGTATATCTCATTTATTTAGTATTTTTTAATATCAATTAAAGATATGTATTACCTACAAATGTTGAATGTATTGATAAGTCACATTGTATTCCTAAGAAGATGACACGAGTTCAAACTTTGGAGACGATATTATTAAGAGAGGCAGTCTCGCACCCCAAATATAGACCGTAAGACATGTATCCATATTACCAAAAAAAAATACGTGATAATTTCTAAAGATGTTGTATTAAAAAAACACACGATCGTCAATCTATAATAATTCATATATAATATAATCCATATTAAAATTTGTTACAATATTTTAGATAAATATATATAATCTTTTTAATGAATGATCATATGTGAAATGATAAATAATTTGCATATTAATCGATGAATTTCGTGCTCGATCTTTAAATATAAAAGTATGAAAATTAAAATAAACTTATAATAATATAATTATCATTTTACTAAAAAAATACGTGATGATTTCTAAAGATGCTTATTGTATTAAAAAAAATACACGATCGTCAATCTATAATAATTCATATATTATAATCCATATTAAAATTTGTTACAATATTTTAGATAAATATATATAATCTTTTTAATGAATGATCATATGTGAAATGATAAATAATTTGTATATTAATCGATGAATTTCGTGCTCGATCTTTAAATATAAAAGTATAAAAAATTAAAATAAACTTATAATAATATAATTATCATTTTAAAAAACATTTTTTAATTATTTTTAATAAAATTAATATTTAATTAACTTACGACACTTAATCAATATATCTTATAAAGGACATATATTTTAATTGAGTTGGGGACGACAAGAAAATAAGCCTCGGAATTAAGGGCAAGAGAATTATGTGCTGTCCATGTGATGGACATTAAATTTAGTTTTTTTCTATTAAATTGTTTTTGAACAAATTCAAACCTCTCGTGGTAAAAGTTAGAATCAATAACTTCTCATGAAAAATTATTGTTTATTTATTATTTTTAATATAATTATTTATATTTAATTTATTTGTCGACTAATTCAGATTATATGCGGTAGAAATCTATAATGAAAAAAACTCTTCTAATCCACTTCCTTCTATTGTCAATGCTATGTTTGAAACCCTAACTTTGCTAAAAAGGATATAACTCTTTTATCTCGTTAGACCAACAAATAATTGACATAATTTATATACTCATTTAGAGTTTATGTTCGCTTTATTTTAATAATATTGGATTTAAAATTCGATATGTTTAGCGATTCATATTCTACGAAAAATATCACAAATTCAAAGGAAATTCACAAATAATCAAGTCAAACATGACTAACAGTTCAATCCAATTCATTTTTGTATAAAAGAAGGAGATGTCAAAGATTAAACTCGAAACCTAATATCAACTAGGATTAAAGTTATGTCCATGATTAGTACACTACAAGCTTGATCGACAGTTCGATTCAATCCCTTAGTTCTATTTCACATTTCATTATCATATCCCATATTTTTTTAGTGCAACACTTGATAGTATTAAATAAGAAAAACAAGATTTCAACGAGAACACGTTAGATCGTATCTCCAAATGATAAATGTCATGCCTACTCTATTAATGTAGTTGGGTAGTGCCTAGAAATGGAAAGCAAAAAAAGAAAGTTTCATACGAAAAGCTTTATTAATGTAATGTGGTATACATGTCGATCGAGTCTTAGTTTGAACAATAATGTCCCTAGTACAATATCCTGGAGATTGTGCGTTCTAAACACGCTTAAACATATATAAACTTTCAATTTAAATATTTTAATATTTTGTTCGTGTCATGTAATCATATTCATATTTATGTGGATATCACTCGAGTGAAACGGCTGGTGCCTCTCAAAATATTTATTGGGAACACCATGGTGATGGTGGCCATTGGAATTGCTGGACGTCTACCTGGCAATCACTCGCATGTTAGGGGTGATGTTGCCTCAGCAACTCCATGTGCTTGGCCATGGCTTGTCTGTGGACCATTAAATAATAAGGACCCGGATTTAAATTGCAATTCCGAATGTATTAATATCTCAATACTAATAAATACAACGATATACATAATTAGTATTATCAGGTGTTTATGATCACTATCAATTATTTATATTGATAATAAAAAATATTAAAATTATAAAATAACGATCGTATCGTCTCGTTACGACATTTTAATCAAATCCCATGCCTCTAGCATGCTCTTGTTCCTTTCTTGATTGAGGACAATATTGACTGGTGTTTGGGAGTTCACATGGGGTCAGCTGGACAATGTGTTGTTAGCCAATTTGCCTACCTTAAGATAAATGGTCAATGGGTACCCAATTTGCCTAAATTTTATATTCTTTTAGAGAGAGAAACAATAGATATTTGAAGAGGGTAATTTCGATTTATTTTCTCATGACATAATTCAACAGTTTGGGTCGAGTCGTGACATAAAAATCATTTTGTATATGCTCTGCAGAGTACACTCATATGTGTGTCATGTTTCGAGTTTGTATCTCTATAAGTACACTTGACGATAACAAAACCTATAGATACCCGAAGGAGATAGTTTTAGTTTATACTATCACAACACGACACAGAATTGGGTTGAGTCGAAGAATTTTGTAAACCGTAATCATATGTACTCGTATTCGAAGTCTAAGTCCTCATAGACGCACATAAGAATGATAAAGTCTTACGAGATCGATAGTTACTCGAACAAAACAGTGTTCATATTGTGATATCATTGACACGACCCTACGAATTAGATGGAGACAAAATGTTGTGTGGGAATTTATTTATGTGGATAATGTAATAAAAATAAACAAACCCACCAAATGATGCCAAATCAGATGGATGATTGTAACCACCCCATGTGTATAGATTCTTGGTCTGAATTCCAAGTCTTGTAATTGCTTTAAAAACTGGCTAAAAATACACCATCATTGTTAATTGGAATTTAAGGATTAAAGTTTCTACTAACACGTGAATCCTTGGCCTGCACCAAAAAGTGCTCAACCTTTTTCAATTCCACTCCATTTAAAAATATTCCGAGACATGAATCTGTCAAGTGGTTTTAGTAAAAAACGAGATATTGTTATCTTTAAATGATTTGTGTTTGAACAACATGTCTGTATGGTGTATGTGTGTTGTTAAAGAACTAAGATTAATAAATAAATATTATCTATAATCACATCAGACAGTTCAAAAAAAGTTTAAATTCAGAAAATTATTGTGAATGTATCTCGAGTCTAAAAACCGGTATTATCCTTGACGGTGAACATATTTTTACTTTATTCGTATTCTTATATAACAATTAAAACATTAGAGGGGATTTATCCATTCAATTTGATCATATATCATTTGTTGGTCAATTAAAATCAAGTGAAATGAATTTGAGAGAAGGGAATTATTTGTGTTTGAAATGATAATGAATTGAATGGCCTAGATTGAATCAAGCTTCCAATATGTATGGGCCATTTCCTTGGTGGAAATCATCAAGCAAGATCTTCCAAATCCAACCAAGTGGTGAGTAATCAAGGATTAATCACTTTCTATGCATTTGAAGTGTAGTTATTGTTATCAACGACTAGTTGTTTAGTAGGATAAAGCACTAGATCCTTAAGTAAGATTACGGGTTCGAATTTTGACGTTATGAATAAAACAAGTTGAATTGAGAGAGTTGCCTTCGTAATAAGTCTTTGTAGTACTCGATCTAGTTTAATAAGCCAATAGGTGGAAAAATGGCGAGAAGGGAGATTACTCAGACAAAGGAGCGAAGAGCTACTTTACGCCGCCGGCTAGGTGTTTCAGTATTCGTTGAAAATGTGAGTAAAAGGATTCATTTTTCGACATTGGAAGAAGCTTTTCAGGCGTATGGACAGGTGGTCGATGTTTACATTGCATACAAGAATCTAAGGAGGAAGCATAAACCAGTTACTTTTGCTTTCGTTAGGTTTATGAATGAGGAGGAGGCGATGAGAGCTGTCGCGAAAAGAAACGGGAGAGTAATGGATGGTTTCAAAATCAGGGTTTTCAATGCAAGAAAAGAGAAGGACGGGTGCATAAGGGAAAACGAATCAAGGAGGAATTCTGGTGTAAGTTTTTCATCTTTCAGGGAATAAGCCAATAGGTTAGATATTGATGATTATACCGAATTGCGTCATGCATATTTAAATTTAAAATGTTAATCACTTTACTTCTTACTCCTAATTATTCTTGTTTGCAAATGTAAATAATAATTGCACCAACTTAATTAAATACTAATTAAATGTTAAAGCCCTTTAGGTAGTTTGTTTGGTAAGAAAGAATTATTATAATACTTTTCTTTAGATTTTATATCCAACTTGGTTGGTTGCAACCACATATAATTATGATTGACAATTACTTTTCTTTATATGCGTGAAAATTATTTGTCATACAGAAAATGTAAAATTTAGATTATATAATTTTATTTATTTTAATGATGTATATAGGTTTAATATTTAAGGTTTAAAATTTAGTATTTAGAGCGGAAATGGTAGGGAAAAAAGTATAACCTAAATTTCGCACAGACTTTACATTAAATAATTCACTCTTTTTGGTGACAAATATAATAATACTCTGAAAAACATATTTAATTTTTATAAATTATTATCAACATGTGTCATTTTACGCGACTTATTGCATGCATAAACAAACAAAAAATTTATAATGAAAAAATAACTAAATTTATTTCTTTTAGATGTGTAATTACACTAAATCATGTATCGCATTACACAATAATCGAATTCTATTATAATTTTGTGGTACATCTCATAAAACGACTAACTGATCTTAACCACATGTTCTAATTCACAAAGTCTTATGCCAAATTAAATGAACATGATTAGAAACTAATTTAGGTGAAAGCAACCTAAAATCAACCACAAAAACTACACATGTTAAACCTAATAATATCAATCCTTAATAATAGGTAGGAAAATTTCCCCTTATTTATTTATAAAAGGAAATTACTATACGAAGATAAATAAAATGATTGCAGATATTAAAATTCAAATTCGGTTTTACTTTGAGAAGTATTTACCATAAAAACGAGAGAAAAAAATTAGAACTTTGTTGTTGAGAATTGGAAAAGTAGATGTTCCATATCACCATTATCATTATTGCATTTTATATTTAAACCAAGCATAGAATCATGGGTCTTGATGGAGAAGTTTTGATGAATTATACACTTTGCAGTTGAAAAAGAAAATGGGAAAGAGAATAAATATATTGATACAATAAGTTTCGGATACGAGTATAAAATCGATATAGTGTAAAATAAAAAATAATAATGTTCAAATGTTGTCATCAAGATGAAAATGTTGATTGCATTATTGCATAGACAATGCAGAAAGCAAAAATCATGGTGATGTTGTTAGGTCATATTCAACTATGAACTCTAAAATATGTTGGGGTAAAATGAACCGATGGTTATTAAATTATGAAAAAATGATTGTTTTTGTTATTGATCTTTTAAAAGTTATAAAAAGGTTGTTAAGTTTATCGAACTATTACAAAATAGACGCTAAACATTATAAAATAGTGTAAATTTTGATTAATTTAATGATCATTTTATAACAGTTCGATAAGTTTAATGATTATTTTGTAACTTTTAAAAAGTTATTGACCAAAATGAGCATTTTGCATAGTTCAATGACTACTAGTGTATTTTACTCCATATGTTATTTCTACTAATCAAACAAGATCTAATTGGTTATTGATGAGATTTAAGGGGAAGAGGATAAAACATTTTTTAATATTTGAATTTGTTATTTTTTTCAATTAGCCCCTAAACTCTTTTTTGGATCCACATTAGTCTATAAACATGGTAAAATTTTAAAGTGTCACATCATTAAAATAACTAAAAACAATAAAAATACCATGTTCAAATATTAATATGGTCCCAAAAAATTATGAGAACTAAATTGAAAAAATTATCAATTTCAGGGACTAAAAGTTACTTTATCCATAAAAACATAAATAACCATCTTTGAAAAATTAAAAAAAGAATAACTATTTTCAATCCATATCTTTTGAAAAGAACCTTAATATAGTCGTTCATGATGTTATTAAAGGTTAATACATCACTTTTTTGTGACCCACCTTGACAGCAAAGATGGTATTACTAATAAAAAAAATTAAAGATGAGAATTAAAAAATAAAGAAAAAGGAAAATATGATAAAAAAATTAAAAGAAGTGGTAGTGGATCCTTAAACATTTAAATTAAATTCGAATTTAAGAATTATTATAGAGAAATTTATTTAAATGTCATTTCGATATAAATAGAATTACTCTCGAATCATAAAATAAATGAGTACAGCTATTATAAAAACACCATTGGTGGAGGTACCCAATTTGTCACAATTTCCACTTGCCCTTGTCTCTTAGAACATGGAGTAAATAATGGAAGTTTTCCTCCCCTATATGCTAAACTCCAAAGCCCTTCTCTTTCAAACTTAACCATAAAAGCTAGCCCTCATGCAAATACCAAACATGTTCTTACACTTCTTGTAACAACAAAAAAACAATCAATCCCAAGGAAGAAAACTTGGGCAAAAGTGAAAAGCAAAACCAATCAAATCCAACTATAAAAACAGCCTTAGCTCCATCAAACACTTTGTTTTATAACTTGGGAGAAAGAAGAGAAAAGAAAAAGTTGACCCCATCCTTCTTCAACCTTCAAGCAAAGTGGGGAGAAGGAAAATGGAAATCGAATCGGTTAGATGCGAGTGTTGTGGACTGAAAGAAGATTGTACCCAAGATTACATCAATGATGTCAAGGCCAAATTCGATGGGAAATGGCTTTGTGGGTTATGCTCAGAAGCTGTTAGAGATGAAGTGAGTAGGAGCAAGAAGAAGCAATTCGGTGTTGAAGAAGCTGTTGAAGCTCACATGTCGTTTTGTGGCAAATTCAAATCGAATCCGGCGGTTCGAGTAGCCGACGGTATGAGGCTATTGCTGAGAAGGTCAGGAGATAATTCTCCTTCTTCTTCTAAGAAGTTCACAAGATCAGCTACCACAAAACTGTACTAATTGCTCCCAAAAAAGAAGAGGAAAGGGCTTTACCTTAGATGAAATAATATTGGTAGCTAGTAGCTACCTTTTACAACTTGCCTTGTGTAGGAGATGTTATTTCAATGAAGGGTTCTACCTCTTTTTGTTTTTTCTTCTCTTTTCTTACCTCAAAGTTGATATGGTATGCATTTTCCCATCTGTTCTTTTCCTGTTCAAACAGAGAAAAAGGGTTTTTTTTCAAGATCTTAACTTTGATTCAAACATCCAGCAAAACACATGTTTTTGTTTTTTCCATGACACCTTTGTTTATGATGTTTTTCCAACCAATAACAGCATGAAATGATTCTAAATTCAGTACTGTTTTCCCCTTTTTTTCAATGACAATCTGTTTAGAGTTATTGGTTCTTCTTTCCTATTCTGAGTAATGAACAAGGAATTTGACAATGGAGAATGAGCTATTGGCTTAGTTGATTCTCAGACAATGAAAATCAGCAGCAAATCTGAACTTTTTCCGTATTATAAAAAGGCAGGGTCAACTTTCCACTACACTAGAAAAGAGTAAACCAACACTATATGGTTCAATCATTTGGGTTAAAATATGGTTTTTTCCCACTATAAGCAGTAAACTGATTTTGAAAAAAGTGAAATATTCCTTGGCAATAAGATGCAAATCCTTTGCATTAACTATGCTCTAAATATGATCTTGATGGTGATAGGAGCATATTTTTACCTATATTTGAAGCCTTAAATCTTAAACCACATCATCGTATGATGTTTGATAAGTATTATCGATATGTTCTCGGATTAAGACAAATTTTCTATACAAGTTGGCAGCAAAGGTCCCCCGCATTAGGCCATCGGTGTAAACAGATGCAAGACTACTAATCAAAATTTGTAACATCAAAGAAACACCTATCAAATGTTTCTTGAAAACATGTAAGAGGCTCCATGCCTAATCTCAACAGTCAACCAATGAAATCTGGAATCAGAATCTAGATATGCAGTGAAAGAAGAATCAGATTAGTGTTTTCTAGTCCATAAATAATTGGATGCTTTCTGATGAAGGCAATACGGATTTAAGCAAATTATAGACTGCAATCATGCAATTTCAGCTTATGTACCTTAAATACACAAGTGTCCAATAGCACGAGTTGCATTATCTCACTTCTCTTGTCTTCTTTGTATTTACTTTGCATCCTTTTTTCTTTTCCTGGAATAATCTGGGAATAAAAGCATTATTACCCAAAGAATAATAGCAGGACAACATGATAGCAATGTAAAATAAAGGTTTCTGGAACACATGTTCAAGTGCAACTCCGAAGAAGGATCGTGTTCTTCCCAATCGCAGAGCATACTTCAACATTGGCCGGCTCATGGTTATGGATATCCTGACAAACTCTAAGATTTTCCACATGCATAAATAGTTCCCCCCCCCCCCTACATTGCTCTGACTTTCAGTTTTTCTTTAAGTACCAATGGCCGACTCATGAATATGAAGATATGAGCTCTAAAGATCCTTTATATACATGGAAAAACTTGGAAAAATCTGACAATACCTGTGCAGACATACTATCCAATAGTCACAAACGAGTCCGAGTAACATAGGTTTCCCCCATTGATGAGCACATAGTGAAGTGTTAATTTCTCTCTATGCCATAGAACCACATCCCTTTTTTCTTCCTCTTCTAAATCATCCAGCAAACTATGGATATTAGGAGCATAACCAGCTCATCCAACTTATAGCAAATCTCATCTTCTTGTTTCAATTCTTATCTGCCACTAAAAACTCATGCAACTCCTTTCAATTCTATCCTACTGCATGGCTTTTCCATTGGTATACCTCTTTATTTCATTAATTGCCTCAAATCCCAATATCTTGCCACTTCCCTTTGCATAAATGTCTGGTAATACCACAAGAGCTCCTAATCCAATATCGCCACGAATTTGACTAGCAACCATTTGGAATCTCCAAATGACAACAACATAAGGTGCCGAAGGCAGTTTCACTACAATCTCAATAGCTACACTCGAGATTAGCATGGAAGAAACGGTTGACCATGCAGCTGTAAGTTCAGGTTTAGGAGGAATGATTGATGCAAAAACCTAGAGAATGGCTACAAACATAAATCACACTCATAATGGACTCGACATGGACCTCTCTCATTTCATGAAAGAAGCCTGGAGCATTATTGGCATCCCCATGTATGCCAAGTGTGTTGATCATACTAGTCTAAGATATTGCATTTCTTCATGTCATTTTCTCAAAATCTCCTCTTGCTCTTTCTAAACTCCCACATTTAGCACACATATAAACGAGTATTATCAATAGGCAAAGCTCCACCAAAACAATTGCTAAGTCATATCCAAAACTAGAGGCAAAGATCATTGCATCCTCACCTTGTGTGCATTGAATACCCCGAAACCATTGCAACGGTTTCACGCGACCAAACAATTGCTGAGCCATATCCGTGCAACCACAACTTGCATACATAGCCATGACAGCAGTATCTTTCTGAATAATGCAGTCATGTACTGCTATCCCACATTTAGATTCCTAGCACAACGAGAAGCAGAAAGAATACCGGAACGGCTCAATATTAGTCCTCTACATCTCAAGAAGCTCCAATGCTTCTAATAAACTGTATACTTTAGAATAAGTTGCTGAACACAACAAGAACAAGTGCCAAGGAAAATGTAATATTATACCATATTCGACTGAAATTGAATAAACAGAAAAATACAAATTTACTTGAGAATTAAAAAGTAAAACCATAGCTTTCACTATTAACAAAATTGTATTCAACATGTGATTACTCAGAATTATTATCTAAATTGCACCCTAAGCAGTACCCCTTCCTCTCTCTGATTTTGTATTTAAAGAATTACGAGCATCGGGTTAGTCCAAGTGGTAAGCAGCTTGATATGTCTCGAGGCCGCGAGCCTTGTGTATGCAGAAAACCTTCTTGGTAAACTTACCCACCAAAGCTAGACTCACCAATCAAAGTTAGTGTGCGACGCGCGTCGGTCGGATTAATCAGGTCCCTGGACTAAAAAAAGAATTACCAGCAAAATATATACCCATCTATCATTATACTCCATGCAACAATATTACGGATCAGACATTTTATCAAACATCAACCAGACGTTCTGGGATTATTTTTTGGCAATGAATAAGGGTATGAACAAGTTCAACAAGACCATCTTTCTTTCTTATGTCCCTTCTTGTGTTGTGTGTAACATGATCACGTTAAAGAGTAAACGCCAAATGATTATTTTAAAGGAATGGACTACAGATTTGAACAAAACATGCAGAACATCACAGCAAAATGATTGCATCAATCAATGTTAAATGATTTCTCCACAAGTGTAAAGTCGGATCCTTTTTCTCAACTTAACTTTGGGTGCTTCCAGAGTCGGTTAAAGTCTTAAAAGCAGCTTACAAGCATGCTGGAAATGTGATCAATCTCTTAATTTGATCCATAGACATCAAAATTATTTTCGGACGATCCGTTTACAGTGAGTCTCGGAGATTTTTGTATTCAATTTTAGAGTTTAAAGATTTAGGTTATAATTTAAGGGTTTAGATTGTTGAGCGTAAAATTTAAGGTTTATAATTAAAATTTAGAATTTAGAGTATAAGATTTAAAGTTGAAGTCTTAGGTTTTAGGTTATTAGGGCTAAGAATTTAGTTTTTAGATTTTATAGCTTAAATATGAAGTATTGTGTAAAAAATTTACACAGTTTGTGCATCAAAATATAACATTTTTATTTATGTATTCATTCGATTAATTCTTGTTATAGTTAGGGGTGTGCATTTCGGATATCCGATCTAAAATTTTGGGATATCCGAAATTTTTAAATAAGTATTTTAGTAATCCGTATTTGATCTGAAAAAATCAGATACACGATTTTCGGATATCCGAATATCTGAAATTATGAGTTAATTTAATTATTTTTTTGAATTTGGCCGTCTCATCTTACATTTAGGCGTATGGGAATCTATTAAAGGTCTCCTTTAGGTGCTGATTGTATGGTAGCAGAGCGGCATCCGCGATATCAGTCTTTTGGGTATGTTTTTTTGTTTACATTATATGCATAACACGTTTGTTAGCATTGCAAGGTAGTGATTACCTAAATGATTACTTCCCCGTCTACGTCTTAGAGATTTATGGCATTTTATGAACTTCCATTTTCTTGTTTACTTCCTTGGTTAAAACTCAGACCAGAAATATGTTAAAGCAACAAGTAACTTTGGGGTGTTGATGTTGAGAATTGGTTCCCTTTCTTACTTTGGAGTAAAGAATCTATGCTTTTGGTCCACATGGTCTTTTATTCATTCATACATTCATTCTTTTCAAAATATGATGAGTCTTTTTGTTGATCTCTTCTTTCTCTAAAGTAATCTTAAAGAAAGTCCATTTGTTGATTCATAATGTCAGATGGCTATCAATCTTGCTTTTTGGTTATCGATTATCGATTCATTGATCCAAAAAGACAGTTGTGACATCTTTATCTCCTCTTTTGCATGTCATTATCTACTTCATATTGATTCATATTATGATTGTCACTGGTTGCTGAACCTGCATTCTCATCTTAATTTACTGCAATACTTTCTGAAATCGGAACATATCATGCATGTCTTCTGAAATTGACATGAACTTTATCTTTCTAGCCTCCCTACAGAAAGGTCAGTTTCAATAATTCAGAATATCTGTGTGGGCTAGTGGCCAATGCAGGTTGGGTTTATTGTTGAGGCACCCAACCTTTAGGTCCTCCAAGCACCGGAGGTGTGGTGGGGGAGGACCAGGTTGATGGACATACTTGGCATCTGTGTTTGACGTTTATTGAGATATACGATATACGCGTATGGGGATACCAAACACGTATATCTCGATGCATAGGTATGGGGATACGATTTTCTAAAAGTCGAAACATACTTGCATGTAACATAACTTTTACAAATGTTTTTCCTAGAAATTGGAACTCCTTTTATCTGCTATACTCTTGATTGTGGGGTGGGGTTGCTGCTTTTTTGGCTAAAGCTAAAGATTCCTTCACAATCACAAATACATTATCTTAGAGGCATCTATATTCTTGTCTTGACTGACGTTAACAACTCGATGGGTGAATCCAGGCTTTATGAATCAATTGTCCAAGAAATCATATGATTCATATGTGATGTATTTTAAAACAAATTTGAGTCGAAATGAAAAACCATATGCATAAAAGCCAAATTCAAATTACAGTGATTTTATAATAATTTCGTTCGTACCAATTCTAAATTAAGTGTTAAAATACAGACAGTAATTGGGAGTGTGTCGGTTTGAGTTTCAACACTCCCCCATTGCTAAAGGTTAAAGCACTACAAAGTAGTAGTTTGATACCCATGGCCATGGTGTTCAAGACATTACCAACCTAAGCAGACAATGATGGCATTGTTATTTTTTTCAAAGGGAAAACCCTTTTAGAGGAGCAAATTTAGCAAGTATTTCGGCCTCACGCCTTATTCCGCTTTCCTTCCTTATCTCCCATTCTGGTTTTCTGGCATTAGCAAGCTGAACTTCATGTACGACTTTCGGAATGGAGTTCGCCACCACTTTCGGAATAGAGACAATCCAATCGAGACGCATAACGAGTGAAAAAATTATAACTATCATTTAAAAATAATTTATTAATTATAAATCAATTTTTTTATAGGAAATCAAATTAATTTTTAATTATTTTTGCTCGGCAAGAGTGTTATTATTATTAAAATGGAGAACACTACACACCTTGAACCTGTATGTATGTGTACCTTGTTAAAAACCTCCCTAAACTGGAGAAAAAAATTACAGAACATACAGGTAAAGAGAGTTTACAACAAATCTCCTGAAGCACTAAAACCTTAAAAAAGACAAACTTTTCGAAGCAAACACCCAAAGAGTACCCCCAGAAAATAAGACTGTTGAAGAAGAATCACCACCATGCTTTGAAAAAAGACTCCCGACTCGAACCATCCCTCGCCAAGCAGGATGCCATGATGTTATCAGCTCTCTCTACTCGAATAAATCTGATGTTCCCTAGCCATGCAATCAAATAACCCACCTCCAGGAAAAGTTGCCAACCATTCCAAGGCCGATGAAGGACGTTTTTCACCCAGGCTAATACCACTAAGTTACTGGTTTCAATTTCCAAAGAAGCTTTACCAATCCACATTGCTTCCTCAAAGATCTTCAAAGCATGCTTGATAGCTAACAAAGCTGCAAAATCGACGCTAGAGCTCGCTATGGGACAAGAAAATAACGCTCGAATCACCCCATCCTCCGATCTCAGCACTTCTCCACATCCAGCAGCTCCATCCCGTACAAAACCTTCAATGTTGAATTTCAGAAAGCCCCTTGAAGGCAGATTCCAAATTCGCTTTAATAGATTTTCATCGTGTTTCTCTGAATAAGATCTTCTTGGAGAATCCCACCATCCCTCAATATTTTGTAACCATTCATCTTTGACAACCTTGATCCTGAGTTTTGAGTAAAAAAGAATGTCCGGCGTCTTTATAACTTTCGCATTAAAAACCTTCTCATTTCTAGACAGCCAACACCTATGAACACTAAACTCTTAATTCTAAGACTAAACCCTATTACCCAAACCACTAAACCCTAAAATTGAAAGGCTTATACAATCTTGTGCATCAAAGTATTTTTCTAATAAGTTCTGAATTATATTTTGATACACAAACTGTATAAAAAATTACACAACTTCTCTTCAAAATTTAAATCTAAATCCCTAACCCTAATCTCTAAACCCTAAATCCTAAATTTTAAACCTTACGACCTAAACTCTAAACCATAAAACAAACACTTAACTCCTAAATTTGACTACTATACGTAAATTAACCTTACACAAACTTGTGTATAAAAGTTTTAAAAGGTTATAATTAAAAATTATAAAGACGTCGGACATTCTTTTTTACATATCAGACCGGATTCGAAAAATTAAATATCTGAAATTTCGGATTGATAAAATAATAATTCGTATTCGATCCAGAAAAATGGATATCCAAATATCAAATCGGTAAAATAGTGATCTGTATATGATTTGAGAAAAATCGAATATTCGGATATTCGTTTTTCCTTGCTCTATTCATTCTCAGATTGATATTTTATGGTTTTCTTTAGCAAAAGATTACCCTTACACCAATACTGTAAACTGCTACGTTAATATTATAATAACCAATTTATATTAAAAGATAAAATTAATACATAAATTAATTCAATTATATTTTTTGGGAAAAAATTGAACGAATTTTGCTAAATTTAAATTGTATTTTTGAGCAAAATCTGAATTATATTCGAGTTATTAATTCGAATTTTGCAATATTCGAAATATATTTTTTGAGTAAATTTCAAATTATATTTGAATCATATTCGTATTATATTCTAATCAAGTTTTTATTATATTTGAGTCATATTCAGATTATATTCAAATCATTTTCGTATTATATTCTAATCATTTTCGTATTATATTCGAATCATGTTCAAATTATATCATATTTTAATTGTATTCGAACTATTAATTTGAATTTTGCTATATTCGAAATATATTTTTGAGTAAAATTTAAATTATATTAGAATTATGTTGGAATCATGTTCATATTATATTTGAATCATATTCGTATTATATTTAAATCATGTTCGAATTATAATTGAATCGTATTTTAATTATATTCTAATTAATAATTCAAATTTTGCTAAAAACGAATATTTTTCTAAAAATTATATGCGGAAGCAAGACAAAAAGTAAAGTTTAAATTTTTTAAAAAAACTTGAAAATTATACAAAAAATTAGAAGTTTTAAAGAACATACCTTAAAGTTAGAGGTTTTGGAGAATATACCAATTTTTTTTTATAAATATAACAAAAAATAGAAACAGAGTTAGAGTGAGATTCGTGAGCGAAGAAAATGGAAGGCAGGCAGTGGAAGCCTAGAAGGTTTGGCAGCGCTTGGAGAGAGAGAAATGGTTTTTTTTTTGAATTATTTATTATTTATGTTTTATAAAAATAAAATACATAAAAGAGTGGAGAGGACCTGAGTACATTAAATGCACTTTATCAGTTGCATTTAATATTAATAGTTTACTTTTATTTTATATTACTTTTATGGTTTATTAAAGTCTTAAAACACTCTTCTCCTAAATTTTATCAGTTTTTTTTAACTTATCTCTTAAATTACGTTTTGCCTATTTTTGTTCTCTAAATTTTTCGCCGTTACTTATTTTACCTTATTCCGTTATTATAACCGTTAAAAATTTTTTTCCAGTCGATCAAATCTTGCTACATCATTTTCTCATTGACTAAGACAATCCGCCTGCCTTTAATTAAAGTGTAAATTACATGTCAAGTCTGTCAGTTTATTTATTGTTCAATTTAGTCACTGAAAAGTCTATTTTTATATAAAATTGATCCGTATTTATTTCTAATTTTTATAATTTAGTCAAATATTTGTTATTATTAATAATATTATTTTATTTAAATATTAATATTTAAGAAACATAAATTATATTTTTTGGGAAAAATTCGAACGAATTTTGCTAAATTCGAATTGAACTTTTGAGCAAAATCTGAATTATATTCGAATCATATTCCAATTATAAATTTTGCAATATTCGAAATTTTTGAGTAAATTTCAAATTATATTCGAATCATATTCGAATCATATTCGTATTATATTCTAATCAAGTTAATGGTGTTCAACGATGTTCAACGTTAATGGTGTTCAACGGTGTTCGTCTAATGTGGTAAACTCATCCTAAGAAATTTTATAGGATTGGATAAGAATTTTGGTAAAACCGAAATTCTTACTAAAGTGTAAGAATTTGTATAACTACATAAATTCTTACCAACTGGCTAAGAATGTGTAGATTTTGCCTTAGATAAAAAAATTTGTAGCTACAGAAATTTGTATATTATAATCTAAATTCTTACCACTTGTGTAAAAATTTGTGCAGATTATAAGAATTTGTGTTACCAACTAAATAAAAATTTATGTAAGATCACCTTATTTTAACCACACCGTAAGAGTGACTCATCTTAGAACTACCCTGAATAAAGCCATTCGACTTTTTATTCAGTTGAAAAATTATCATTCTACAGAAGTCAACCCGTTATTTTGGTTAAGGTGCGTGCCTGCTAAATACGTGGTTCAAATACCGGCAGGATCACGGATGAGTTTCATTTGAAAATTAAATAAAATTTTCTACCAACACGTATTGGATGTATTAGTAAGGCACATTTAGGGGTGAGGCGGGGACGACTTTGTATTCTCCATTCCGTCCCCAACACTTGCGGTTAATTTTTCAGAGAATCCCCATTAAATGTTTCTTAGATTTTTTCGTCTCCATACCCTCCTCGTGCGTATCCCTATAGTTTTCGTGGAATCCCCATCCCCACAAAACTTAAACAAAATTATTATTTGGGTAAACTACATGAAAATTCACTGAACTTTAACCTTTGTATCGAATATACTACTGAACTAAAAATTGATACTATTATACCACTGAACTATCGTAAATTACACAAAATGCCACTCAGCCCTTAAATTGTAATGAAACCGTTAACTACATAATGGCGTCGTTTTGGTATGCTGCTTTGATGCCTAAGATATGCTAAAACGACGTCGTTCTGTTAAAAAATAACTAAACACTATATTTGGGGAGGCTTGAACCAAAAACCTAATTTCAATTATCTCATAATATAACTAAACCACCAAGCAAACTTTAAGACTTAATATAAATTTAACGAAAATAGTATATTAATAATATTAAGTTAAACTTAATTTCAATTATCTCATAATATAATTTTATAAATATATTAACTTTAAAAACAAATATTATTTATAATTTATATTACAAAACTAAAATATTATTTATAATATATACAACTAAACTCTAAACCCTAAACCATACATGTAACTAACTAAACTACAAACCATAAACCCTAAATATATATAATTAAATTTGAAACCCAAACCCTAAATATATATAACTAAATCCTAAATCCCCAAACCCTAAACAATACATGTAACCAACTAAACTACAAACCCTAAACCCTAAATATATATAATTAAACCCCAAACCTAAATAATATATAACTAAATCCTAAACCCAAAACCCTAAAATTAAAATATTATTTGTATTAAAAATATTATTTATAATATATTAGGATTCATAATATAAATTATAAATTATATTTAGGGTTTTGGGATTTATGATTTAGTTATATATTTAGGTTATGAGGTTTTAGATTTAATTATATATATTTAGACTTTGTAGTTTAGTTAGTTACATGTATGATTTAGGGTTTGGTTTTAAGGTTTAGTTGTATATATTATAAATAATATTTATTTATAAAGTTAATATATTTATAAAATTATATTATAAATATTATAAAATTATATCATGAGATAAATGAAATTAAATTCAACTATAATATTATTTATATACTATTTACGTTAGGATTATATTAAGTCTTTAAGTTGGCTTGGTGTAAACCTTTTATCCTAGAGGTTCTGGTTTGAGCGTCTTTAAATGTAGTGTTTACTTAATTATTTTTCTAACAAAACGACGTCGTTTTGACATATCTTAGGCATCAAAGTAACTATACCAAAACGACATCGTTTTGCATTTAAAGGGTCCGTTAAAAATTTAACGGTCGAGTGGCATTTCGTGTAATTTACGATAGTTTAGTGGTATAATAGTAGCAAAAAAAAACAAAGTTTAGTGGTATAATAATATTAATTTTTAGTTCAATGGTATATTCGACACAAAGGTTAAAGTTTAGTGGCATTTCGTGTAGTTTACCCTTATTATTTTACCGACCAAAATAAATGAACAATTCAGTTTAAAATATAGTTTGGATAATTCGATTAGAAACAATTACAAGATGATGAAGATTGAAAGGGTGTTGTGTTGGGGAAGATTTAGACAGCGGTGTCTAGGATATTTTCGGGGCCTTGAGCAAAAACTAAAAAATGAGCCCTATAGACCGAAAATATATTTTATTATTTTGAACAATTAATTTAATATTTCGTTAACAAACCATTATTTTCATTATTTCCTTTACTAAACACTTTAAATAGAACTAAAACAATAAGGAACAATCATTAACTTATAAGATTACCATGTGAGAAATTATTGAAGTTGTAAAGATAAAAAGTGGGGACCTGAGCGGTCGCTCATGTTGCTCCCTCATCCAAGACGACCTTGGATTTAGACGATAGTTTTAGCTTATATAAAAAAATAAGATAGAAACATGTTGAGTGGCTAGCTTTGAGAGAAAGTTAAAATGATAATAATATAGTTAATATTTTTTATTAATATATATATTAGGGGTATATAGATAATTAAGTATATATATATTTTTAAAGATCTTGTAAAATACCAGGATCTTTGCGGATATTTTTGGGATCCCACGGTTATTTATACGGTTACGGTTCGGTTATAGTAATCATCGTCTCCATCCCTATTTGAGCTTCAGTGATAAAACTCTCTGTCCCCATCCCCATGGGTGAAGATTTCAATTATTCCCCATCCCGTCGGTTTAGATCCACATGGTTTTCGAATATTCTCTACCCAATTTTTACCCTTAGGCACATTGCACTACCAATGTGAGGATGTGAGTTTGAATCTTTGAGGCAACATTGTTGGGAAGGGCAGCCTCGCACCCCAAACATGAACCATAAGATGTACATGAATATTACCAAAATAAATAAATAAATAAAATTTTCTTGTTGCTTGCTTTCTCTTCAATTAGACTATTACATACAGAAGAACAATCTCAAAACTCAAACATGAATAATTCTATAGTTTGAATGACATTGAATAATAAAAATATAGGAGAATATGCAAAACACCAATAAAGGTAAAAGCTTACTTTAATTAAAAACATAAACCTTTCATTATAATTTGAAGACCACAAATGTCAATGCAAATCAGACGAGACTTGAAGCAAACGATACAACCTAAAACATAATATTAACCTAGAGTTTCAAATCATTAAGGAATACACCACGCACAAGTCTTTTTAAACGTTAAATACCTCACTGACTAAGAATTGCCTACCAAAATTAAGCATGCACATTAGAGCGCAATGCATAAACCCCGGCCTCATTTGCCTCCATGCTTGGCCTTCTTGTGAGATTCTACCTGTTCACATAAACATCTCAGTCAAAATTGGAAGCCATTTTCGAAGTTGCAAGATTTGTACTTGCTACAAGAATAGCCTGTCTTCTGAGGTGTAACTGCAGATTTAGGGTATATTAGGGTGAGATAAAAAAGAAAACTAAATCTATTTTCCCAAACTAAAAATCAACATATCAGCAAATGTATTAATCAAGATTTTCATCCTTGTAGGCTAGCTGGTATGAATATCAACTTGATAAATTGAACTGGATTATTTGTAAAATATTTTATAAGATAAATAATTTTGTATTTAAAATTGATTAAAATCTAAAAAATGTAAAATAGACAAACTTTTAGACCAAGGAAATTACATTAGGGATATCATTTGATTTAACTTTAAATCTTCTATAAATTATTTTTTGAAAGTATAATTACACAGAGTTAATCAATCAATATAATTTTGGATGGGAATACCATCCATACACAGTGGACATAAATTATAATAAATTTACATTAAAATTTCACGCATAATATTTATTTATAGCAAGACTCAAACCTAGAATTTTTAAAATCTCAAATAACCAATCATATTGATGTTGGTGGAGTGCCACAACCGATAATGATGAGGGAGATAAAAAAGAATGAGAGAAACGAAGTCTGAGTCAACCATTTATGCAGGATTCAACTTGAGATAAATTTATAGCCCTCTCATATATATAGTAGAAGTCCGATGACAATGTCAAATCTAGACCTCGTATGATACGATAAATGAGACAGTAGTTATATTTATTATTTAATAGATTTAACTAGTGAGTCAGTAGACTTTACGTTAGTCTTGTCGAGATTATTATAACTTTGATACGATGTTACTTTGGGTGTCTTTAAAATATTATACTTCGAAGACTTGTTTTGTTATTATCTATTGAGCATGGTAAGATGAGTAGCTTAAGAGAGGTATTTTTGGAGAAAATGAAAATTTGTTGTACGGAAGAATTATGAGAAAGTATTATAAGTATAAACAAGTACCAATGTATGCACGACTTTTCTCTATCAATACCAATATGTTTTGATATATCATTTTGAGTTTACCACTATTTTTTAAATATGTTATAATATATATTAATTTATACAATATTTAAACTATTTAATATTGATTTACCGCGAGTACACATCGATACAACCATATCCCTACAGTACTATATCAATTATACTTTCTATATTGTTATACCCACATACATAATTGTTGGTGTTATTTTGGGTAATAACATAAATGTTAGTATAGTAATTGAACAATAATAATAAGACTTAAAGGTTAAATTGGCTTTCAACGAAAAATTAAAAAATTAATTAAGCCTTTATGAAAATTTTCCACTCAATTTAGCTTTCAAAATTCAAATTGCAGCCAATTCAGCTATTTCGTTACGTTGGCCGCGTTGACCGTCAATGCCCTCTAACGGTTAAATATAGGACATGTGACACGCTTTGAACGTGCCACATCATCAAAACCAATTTTGTGGAGCCCGATATCTTCAACCTAATTGCTTGCCAAGTGGTGGAGAAGAAATAATTTGGGTGTTTGTGGAGTAAGCAAAAAGATAGAAAAAATTACACAAGGATTTATAGTGGTTCAAACTTCTAACAAGCTCTACATCCACTACCTTAGCTTCCCACTAAGGATTTCAAACAATTCACTACTGAATTCTTCCTCTTTTCAAGGCTAAAGAGGCAACCCTTTACAATCTAGACTCACTCACTGAGCCTAGCATCCAAAGCTCACAAGCCGAGCTTTGAGAACACTCTTAAACAAGAGAATTAGTAGCAAACGGGAAATCTCTCTACAAGGTATATGTTTGCACTCTTAATCACTCACCCAAACCTAATACACTTGAGCATACATTGACAATTAAGCTCACAAGTGTTTGTCTATACAAGAATTGGAAATTTGGGCACTAAGACATTTATTTAATCATAAGATTGTTGACATGAGGATCATGTTGGAGTATACCCAAAGACCAATCATGAGATGGTTGTAAAAGACATACTTATTTTATCTTGTTTATTAAAATAAAACCATTATTATTATTTTAGTCTTATTCTGTGTACCTATAAATAAACTGAATTATAATAAAGTCTTTAGAATAATATAGTTATTCATGAATGTCCTTAGTCAAAAATTATTGTGGGCTTGGGCAACAATAATATATTAAAACTAATATGTAGTTGATTGATGACAAAGTGTTGTCATTGACATGAAGATGTCAAAATCAATACATAAGTATGTATTAGGGAACAACATACTGGATTGACCCACTATGCGCATGTTTCTTGGATTATTATGTGACAGTCACAACATTGCTTATGGTGATAACTACATGTATGATCCTCAGACTTGAGATCATCATTATTTCAACATCGTGAGTGACATTTTAATACGGTCAAACGTGTGTCGTAACTGACTACACTATAAAGACTGATATTATATATGTCATAATCCATGTAGCGAAATATAGTTGATCAAGATAGGATTTGTCCCTCCTAGATAATAGGAGTAATATCATAGGCCACTTGATCGAGTGAGACTAGAAAATGCATGGTCATGCTCGAATAAATTGATATGGGATATCATAATTATTCGTTTATAATAGTCTACTCAATATATCAAGAAACATTAGATGGACTATACAAGTGTGACTAATCCATGACTTGTGTCCGATCTAGAAATGAGGACAAAAGGATGAAATACATAAAAGAAGTTAATCACGGAAAAAGGTTAAATCGAACCACGATTTCATGTAACTTAGGTAGCAATGATGTATTGCTAGATGCCACTCGTTGCTTGTAATATTAGAATTGTTCTGGATATTACTGCTAACGTTACATGAATCTGCAAGGGTCACACCCTATAATTGAAATGAACAAATATCGATTAGATATCATGTGTACAAACTTGTTGTACACGTAATTAGTGAGAAACTGAAACTGTTATAATTATTGTAATTATGGATAATTTCGTTTATATATATATATTAATATTTGATAAGTTATTATAATTATCAAATATTATTAAAGTATATATATATCATCCATGTTTATGTTCGTATATTGCTATGCCATTATCATATCTTCGCATCATTTATTTTTGGCTTTCAAAAATCATAAAGGCAATGTTATTCTATTAGAAATTTAGATAATATTGTTCGTGAATTGTATGATGCCAATCCTTGTTTTCCTTTTGAAATAGGACGACACCCTTTCTAAAAGTTTGAGTGAATTTCGGTTCATTCTTTTAAAAATAAATTTGCATGCATAAAAGAGTCGGGTTTTTAAATTAAGCATTGAGCTCACAATTTTCATTATTAAGATAATTTGTAATTAATTCAGTATTTAATTTAGACAGCGTGAGGTGCTAATCTTTCCCACGCTTAACCGACTACTAAACCCTATTTTTAATATGGTCATCTTTTGGTATTTAATCTAGTTAAATCAAGTGATCGGTAACGACTCTTATTTTTTATTTTTAAATTCAAAATCAGATTTTCCAAATGAACCCGAATTTTTCCTTATTACAAACTATATTAGTTATAAGTGTAATATATATTATTATAAGATGATAAAAATATTTAAAAATAAAAAATATTATTTGTAATTTGAACTCGTGATTAGAAATTTATATACAAAATTTCACTCCATTTTATAATCATTTGTTATTTTTAAAATAGGCTTAAATGTCTAATTGGCCCTCAACGAAAAATTAAAAAAATTAACTAAGCCTTTATAAAAAAAATTCACTCAATTGAGCCCTCAGAATTTAAATTACGGTCAATCAGGCCTTTAAAATTCAAATTACAATCAACTTAGCTATTCCATTAAGTTGACCGTTAACTCAAATCTAATTATTATGATAATTATTTTTACTTAAAATCCAAAAATATAAAAATAATTTTGATAATTATTAAAAATATATAAATATTTATAATGAAATAATATTTAAAAACTGTATATTTTTTAAAATATATATTTTTAATTATAAAATTCTAAAATTTCAAAATGCCCAAAATTTTTAAATCCCTAACTCTAACCCTACATTCTCAAATCCTCAAATTAATTTAATCGACGGTGAAAATTGTTGGTATTATAAAAGACGACGGTGCTAGTAAGAAGAAATATTGAGACGAGGAGTGACCAGTAGTTGAATCGGTGCTAATGCTTGATTTAGAGATTTATGTATTTTTTTTAAAGAAATGAAACTCTGGGGGTTTTAAAAAAATATTATTTTATGTTTTTATAAAAAATAAATGAAAATAAGAAAAAAAATTAATATTTTAATTTTTACAAATTTTTGAAGATTTTTGAATTTTTTAAATTTTTTATAATTTAATTTTTGAAGAAAAAATAAAGGAAAATAAGAAAAAATATTTTTTATATATAATTTTGAAGATTTTTGAATTTTTAAATTTAAAAAAAATTATTTTGATGACGTGACACACTCTGGGCTTGTCACGTGTCCTTCTATAATTGACCGTTAGAGGGTATTGAAGGTCAAAGCGGTCAACGCAACAAAGAATTTAAATTGAGTGCAATTTGGCTTTTGAGGGCTAAATCGAGTGAAATTTTTTTCTAAGAATTTAATTGGTTTTTTAATTTTTCGTTGAGGGTCAATTTAAACTTTAAGCCTTTAAAATATAATTTTTTACCTAAATTTTTTCCAGTTGTAATTTATATTTTCTTACATAAAATATTTCTTTCGTGTAGTCGGTTGGTAGGTAAAATTCAAAACATAACATAAAATATAAATTTATAGTGTTAGTAAATATCATTGAAAAATATTTTTTAAATTCTTTTTAAATATAAATTAAATTATTTTCGCATTATCCAATTATATAAATTATTACAAATTTTAGAATATTTTCAAATTACAACAAATTATAGCCAAATTCAAAATATTATAGGTTTTATAATATCCTTGTACCAAATTCTAAATGAAGTAAAAGTACAGACACAGTAATTGAGAGTGTGTGAGTTCCAGTTTCACCACTCAAAATTACAAGGGAACACCTCCCTACTGATAAAGTTAATCACAATCCACAAAACCAAAGCACTACAAGAATAGCAGTCTCCTCGCCTACCATTGTTTTTTATTACTGCAGAAACTAAACACCAGTACCATACCTATGGTGTTCAAAGCGAAAACCCTTTCAGAGGAGCAAATTTAGCCTGTATTTCGGCCTCACGCCTCATTCCATTATCCTTCTTTAGCTCCCATTCCGATTTTTTGGCATTAGCAATCTGGACTTCATGTACGACTTTCGGAATCGAGTTTGCTACCAACTTCTGGTTATATATCAGTTCATCCTTGTCTCTCTTCTTCTTATCTATCAGTTTCGTGAGCTCAGCACGGCGGGCTTTGAGTTGTGCTATCTGGTTGTCGATATCTTGCACGGACATTATGTTGGAATCTACCTCGGACTGTAGATTCGTCATTTGTTGTTTTAACTCGCTGTATTCTTGTTTAAGTGAAATCACCTTGGCCCTGTTGTCCTTTAGGGCTGTAAAGAACTTGTCTGCCTGCTCCATTACTTCCCTATTCTCGAGGAACACCTCGCAAAACGATGGGATCTCTTCTATTAACTTCAGCTTCACGAGTTGTTCGGCAGTAAGGGTGGGATCCTTCCGGATTTTGGATGCTAGAGTGGCAAGTTCGTCGAGGTCTTTGAAGCAAATCAATGAAGGGAAATCCATATCGAGAAGTGAAGATAGTTTCCTTCGAGCTTCAGCCATTTCACCTTCTGCTGCAAAGAAGTTATGCATTGCTGCCTGTTCGGAAATTGGTTCTTCAGACGATGGCTGAGTCTGAACAAGAATCTCATCCAAAGAACTGAGGTAGTTGTCAAACTCCGCTGCAACCATTTCAAAAGGCAAATGAAGCGAAGAAGCAAAACGCCATTTTCAGGAAAAATGTAAATATTAACAAATTCTAACCTCTTCCCGTTTCATCGTCTAAGAAAGACACATCATCAAGACCATCATTTGTATCTTGAATTTCAACTTGGGGTGGGAGGGAATCTTTAGCATTCTGGCGGGTTTGTCGCTTAGGCTTGGCTGATCCTTTAGGTTCGGCTGATCCGTGAGCTTTAGCTGATCCTTGAAGTTTGGCTGATCCTTTAGATTTGGCTGATCCTTTAGGTGTCTTCTGCTTTTTTTGACTGTCACTGGCAGTCGGAGTCGGAGTAATGAATGGAGGAGGGGGAGGAGCCCTCTTCCTATTGGTTCGACGGGGAGTTATTTTGTCTGTTCCTTTTTTATCATCTTCCATTTCCTCCACTGTCACTGCTTCTGCTGGCACTGAAGGGCGTAGATCTGTCATTCATCACATAAAAGATAAGTTCAAACATCCGAAAAGAGTGAATAATTATGATTAATAGGCAAAAGGAACAGACATCCGAATGCGTATAACGTGGACTATCATGTTAGCAATTCCCCTATCCCTATATGAAACAAGAATGATCGGCAATGAATCAATTTGGATAATTGCGGTTCATCTCAACCCAACATGATGAAATATTTATCGATTCTTTCTGAAAATAGTCCGAAGCCTGAATAACATTATGTCAACTTTGTTGGGAGATAACTGTAATTTAACAAACAAAATTAAATGAGGAAGCAGAAGAAACCATACGAAAATAAAGAACAAAGCAACACACACGAACACTATATGTATGTTGTTAGGAGAGAAAAACATCCTATGTCCAATGCCACACTATGCAAACTCCTTATACTAATTCACTTAGACTTGGATTATGTAAAACCCAATTTAATTCTAATCAGACTCCTCTGCTAACAAACTTTTCCCCTCTTCAATAAACTTGGCTCAAACCTTCCCAAACTTTAAATGAGAGAAAGCACGAGAGGTTAAGGCCGGTCCACAGGGAGTATAGGTTCACTTCCTCAAGCAGAAAGCGACGAAAATGTTACTAGTCCGAGCTGGCACATACATTGACAGCCTAACTAACGCATAGCTAGACACCGTCCTCAATTAGGGAAACCCAAGTAATTAAAAAAGTACTAACATATTTGATGAGGAAGGCTAAATCTATGTAACTCGAACTTGGGTGTGCATGTCGGACATGGATATGTGTCCATTAAGGGTATATTCAATTTAATGAATGACAGCATATAAACCAAATTGAGGATGAAAATCATTTGTCCAAAAATAAGTTCTCGATGAAGACTGTTATAACAAGTGGTAGCGCAATGAAAGTTCAAGTTGAAATGTCGATAAAATCATAATTTCATTTATATTTACCACGAGTCTCAATTGCAGGATGAAACAGAAAATAGCGATACCGACCCTCATCGTGCTATACGCTAAGTTATAAGTGCTATATCGTTTTAACAGTGCCTGCACTCGGAAGTTCCTTTAAGGACATCAATTGGGTGTAATTATAACTAACATCTGAATGCTTTCTGACTTACACCTAATTGGTCATGTAAAGACCAAAGGGCTTTAAAGATGTATAAAATGATATATCAAGGTCTGCAACCAAGTTATAAGCAGAAACAAAGATGAAATTTAAATATTTGACTCATTCAATCCCAATACCCCTCAAACAAGCCTTAATGGTTAAATCCCATCGACATGGGTATATGCGATACGCTAACCCAATGAGATCACTTAGCATATAATTAAACACTAAATCTTAAATGATCAATATGAATTCTAACTTTTCTCGGAATATATATATATGTATGTGCATTCTAACTTCCTACGGAGAAAAGAAGTCAGAAACCAAATTTTCTCTGAAGATGAAAAAAGACAGCAACAAACAAAAAACTTAAATGTTTTTCAGCAAACCTTTGGTAGAAGGTTCCACAAGGGCAGGGATCTTCCAAACAAATGAAGCAAAGAAGGCATCAATATCTGCATCCGGGAAATTTGATCGGATAAAACGTTCAAGCATTGGCTTGCTTGCAAAGGATTTTGGAAAATTTGGCTTTTGAAGACTTTCTGGAACACCGAGAGACCTATCGTTGAAGAAGCCAGCAACATTGACTCTCCTCCCCACTTTCCAGCTCCAAATATCGTCAGCATTCGGCCAATGTATAGGAGCATAAGGTAAACCATGCCCGCTACTGCCGGGTGGAACCGGAGCTAGTGCAGGGAAACTATTAAGCGGAACAGGTGCTGGTGGTGCAGAGATATCATTCTCTTTAATTACAGGAGGACAATCGTTATTTCCATTCTGTATATCATTTCCCGGAAATTCATCTTTGTTACTTCCATTATCAATATCATTTCCTGGAAATTCGTCTTTTGGAGCAGATGGAGCGGTAGCTGGTCCACCATAATAACTGCAATTGGGATAAAATTGCGATTAAGAAAACAATTAAACACATTCAACTTAAGAAGGTAAGTCTTCTAAATTAATTTAAAATTCATATGAACATAAGCTGAAGCTACTAATGTTACTCAGACTTGGATGCGAGTGTTAGATATAGCTATGCATCTGTGATCTGAAACTAGTAGTATATTACTATATTCAATTTCCATGTCCGAATAAGAATGAACACATGTACTCCAAAAAAATAAGAAGAACCGGAGAACCACGGGTTGCAATGCCTCACTAATTGCTGAATACACCTGAACAATGAGAAGAACATTGTTCAATAGTAGACGATTTCAACACGTGAAAGACGATCCGATTGCAGGTAATGTTTCCATTGTCAAAAATAAGGTTAGATTCATATGCAGCCCTCCAACATCAAAGTTTCAAAACCCAAAACTAATGGTGAAACAAATATAACCCTAAAATGCCACCCCCAAAAATTGCATCACTGATATTTGGTAACCATAATAAACTAGGGATTTCCAGACTTTCTCAAAAACAAAGAAAATTAAAATCCCTAAACTGCAAATTCTTCAATTTCCGGAAACAAACCTTCAATTCATTACATGCAAACTATTTTAAGCATAAATTTGCCAATTTTCTACACAAGAACTTAAATTATCTAACACGGTTTACCTTCCAAAAAAAAAACCAAATTCTCATGATTACTACATCAAAACTCATCCCAATAGATTTATGTAAGAAATTGAGCAAATATAAACAATGAAAAACAACTGGGTGAACAAACAATGAAGAAACAAAGCTAAAAAAACTTACTCTGGAAATAGATCTTGATGGATATCTATGTGAGGACTACCCATTTCAGTAGGGTTTTCATTATGAGGAGAACCCACGTGAGAAGGAGATGGGATTGACATCATTAGAACAAAAACCCCAGATTTACCTGCAAAAACAAAGCACCCCAAAAGATCAAAAAGATTAAAAGTTTTGATCTTTGAACTCCCACTGAGAAGTAAAAAGTGTGATCTTTAACAGTGAGAAATGTTGGGAAACTGAAACAAAGAAGAGAAACAGATTAAGGAACTGGAAATTTTACAAGCTGAGAAATGCGAGATACCTAAAAGGAAAAGCTTTGATTGTTACAACACCAGCCGTAAACCCCAAAACAACAGGTATAGCGCTGGTCTCGGATCTGTTACAGGGATAAAATAGACTCGGTGTCACTCGATTAGGTGTTCATTTACAAACATATCACTTTGTTTTTAAAAGTTATAATTTAGTCATTTAATTGAAATTTTGGTATAAAAACGTTTAAAATTGAAACATGATATGATATAATAATAGTTTTAACCTCAAGACTCGTACATTCTATTAATTTTGTCTTTATTTAATAAATTTAATTATTTATATTTAAAAATCTGACATTACACCTTCTGACAACTTGTCACACTCTGTACTATTATTTATCGTGTCGATAATCAATAGATGAAATAGTTTGATAGACAAACACTTCACTATGGGATAACTGATATGTTAATGGAACAAATCTATTATGACCCTAATGTCGTCTACTAGTAGACACGATCACTTCACTAATAAATTTTTTAGATATGAATGGTTAAATTTGTTGAATAATTTTAAATTAAAATAAAACTAATAAAATATATAAAATTTGAGAACTAAAATTACTATTTTATCAAGTAACGTTATATATCTATTTTAATTTTGACATTACAATAATATATTTTATAACAAAATTTTAATTGAAAAATTAAATTGTAACTTATAAAAGAAATGATCGCTTATAACAAAAATACATAATTGAGTGATAGTGTAATATATTTTACCTAATAATTTAGTAGGATAAGGAATTTAAATTACTTCTCGACCCTTGAAAAATGTACTTCGGTAATTCTTTGTCTTAAGGTCATATTTGGGATGATCAGTTCATTTAATGGACTTGTCTTGAACTGATGATGTTATAATTTACTTTAGTTTTTTGACTCCCATTTAATGGTTGTTTTCTTTTGTTTATAAGATATTTGGATGTTATGATTATATTTAGAATTAAGTTTATATGTCTTAAGCATAGAAGAATGTGAACATTGGTCTGAGTATCCAAAGTCCCTTCTTCATTGCGGTATGTATGAACATTTATATGTCTCTGACAATAGAAGTTTGGCTCGTGGCATGCTTAGGATTTATGTTATTGATAGGTCGACAAGAATAAATATAATTATATATCAAATAGTTAAGTTGATTGATGGGCCAAATAAACTTGATAACAATCAAGTCAGGAGTCTGTACCCAAACAAGGATTTAATAGGCTCCTCAAGATGAACTTCGGGCCGTCCCACTGCTATCATCTCCTTCCCTCTCTTTCTTTTTTCTCTTATCCTCCCTTGTTCTCCTCCTATCATGAATGATACTGTTTTTTTGACTTAATGGTTCCACGGCTTGTTCGAGTGATTCCGATGGCGGCGGCACTTAGGACGGCTCTCACCACCCACCTCTTTTCCATGGGACTCAGATGAACTATTTTGTCTTGGACCTCGGTGGCTACTCTCCTTTGCACGGTTTTGATAGTTCATGGGAGTGTTTGTAAGCAATCCCAAAAAGAAACCACCCATTAACTGTCCCACTACCACATGGAATGCCCTTAAAAGCAATGCTAATGCGTGCAGTGAAACGTGGGAGCAACAATCCACGAACCAAGCAGCAAGCAATTGATGATGGGACATGTTTTTAGTGGTTTGGGAAGAACCAAACAAAAGATCTTTGGGGGGTCCAAAACTATACAAAACAAAAGATCTTTGGGGTCCAATAACAATGAATCTCTCTCACAAAATGCATATAAAAGTTTCGGTGTTCAAATCACGAGGCTTATGCAGCTTTAAAATTTGTGTTTTGGTTTAACTTTAAGATTATCACTATATCTACAGCAAGCAAGTGCACAGCCTAACAGAAACACCAAAAACAAAATCTTTGTTGCTCTCTCTTAGCCTTAAAACCCCACATTGCCACCACTTTCTCTTTCACTTTCTGGTTTTTTCTTTCTTTCCAATCATCTTCGACAATCTCTCCGTTTCTTAGAGACGAAAGATATTCGATGTCGAATATGTTATCGAAAATCTTCCCTCTCTGCTTCGCAAACCTTAAATCAATGGAAGCCTTTAAGAACTTCAACCCCCTCTGTGAACTCTCTTCTTCTTCATCATCATCTTCGACCTCCAAGTCTCTTTTGACACACTCCACTAGCACCACCACCACTACCGAGTACTCCGACTCCGAAGCCGACTCGACTCCCGATTTTGCCTCCGTATTCGCTTCCCATCGTTTCTTCTTCTCTTCGCCGGGCCAGTCCAACTCCATCATCGAGTCACCCGATACAAGGCCCGAACCCGATAGTAAAACACCGCCACCTGCGGTGGATGGAGGCGTTGCGGTGAAGAAGTACTCGCCGGACCCGTACGGAGATTTCAGGGTTTCGATGCAAGAAATGATCGAAGCCAGGAACTTAACCGATGTGAACAAGGACTGGGAGTTCTTGCATGAACTACTCCTTTGTTACCTTAATTTAAACCCCGAAAACACCCACAAGTTCATCGTTAGTGCTTTTGCCGATATTGTTGTTTGCTTACTGTCATCATCGTTCTCGTCATCAGAATCCGATACACCTGAAAACCACCGCCGGTGAAACTCCCTCTTTACCCTTTTCCCCTCCTAGTAAAATAGTTAATGCTAATTATCAAAACAAGACAATGAAAATATTTGGCGGTTGTTTTTGTATTTTGGACTCTTATTGCATGTAGGAATGAATTGTTGGACGGTCGCACTCCTTAAATATTTTAAATTTTTATATATTTTATGTATTCTAAGTTTGCATTAATATTTTACCTTTAAATTTTTAATATATCTACTCCCTTACGGTTCGTATCTTCTGCCCTAAAATTATGCATCAATCCTTATATGGGGATGTGAATGTCTCGAGACACTATAATTCTGGCTGTTTTATAGCTAAGCATGCAAAGCAAATGGTGTAATAATGTTGTCTTGTTAAGTGTTCCTCCATGGATGAATATGGTGATTTCTTGGGGAAGACGAAGTTGTGTTTATAATTGTTCTTGAGCTTGTTCTTTTGTGTGGTCCATGGGATGGGCAAGGTTTTTTTTTTTTTGGCACACAAAATCACGAGGCTTGCTGTGTTTATGGAGATAGTATTTCGGACAAGGTGGCTGCTACATGTCGGGTCCATGCAGTGATGATTATTGTAATAATTAAAGCCCCAATTCTAAGCATGCTGTTCTGCATGTCTGTAGTTATTCAATGGCAATCTTGGACACAACATTATCCAGTAAAACAAAAGAAGGTTAAAAAAATGCATAAGCAAACAAAGTTTATATATGATTCTCTTGTTTTGATCTTCGGTTCGTGACTGCTTCTTTCAAAATTGTTGTTTTCAATTTTTGAAATTATGTACGCTATTGAAAGTGATTATAAGTATCAGCGATATTGGTTTAAGTAGTAAGCAACTTGTGTATACAAAAAATCTCGTTGGAAAACTCAATTATCAAAGTCAGGTGTGCGGCGCGAATCGGTAAGGATGAATCAGGGCGAAGCTCTGGGGAACATGAGCGCAACAAAAAGAAAAGAAAGTGAGCATAAGTAAAAATCGACTCAAAGCGGAAAAAATCTACTTGATTTGAATCATAATTTTATAAATTTGGTTTAAGAAAAAGTAATTAGAGTTTGAGTTATGAAATGAGACTCGAATAACTCTATCTTTTTTTATAATTAGTAGGCCAATCTTTAAATTCAAGTTGAAACTCTTAATTTTGCTTGATATCGTATATGGTTATAGAAAGCCGTTTAAATTAGAATCAATTAGTAAAATAACATTATAAACATTTATAATTAAATTTGAACAGAAACTCACCACTCAACTTAAAAAAATTCAAATAAAATTTGAATTGTAAAATAACAATCGTCAACTCGATTAACTTGAAATATTTTAGCTCAATTCAATCGAATAGTCACCTTCAATTTGAAGAATACAGTATATTTTACCATTATACCGAATAATTATTGATAAAATGTAATTTCAATGATCTTTTGTTAATAAGTGAGATTCAATACGTTCCGAGTTTGAATTCAATAATAATGAACCATACTTTTACGTCTCACTAAGAGTCTAAAGACCCTTAAATTCTAAATACTAAAAATTATTATTTTTATCTTTTCGCTAAAATATTGAACTTATGACCCGAAAAAAGTTAATACAATAAAAATGTATTACATATTAATCGTTCATTAAGCAATTGGTTATTCTAGCGGAATAAGGCGTTAGATCCTTTAAATAACATGATTATGAGTCCTAATTTTAAGATTGTGAATAGAGAAAACTGAATTAAAAAAATTCGTTTGTAATGAGTCTCTGTAATACACAATTTATATTAATTAGCTAATAAATTAGATCGAATGATTCACTCTTTTTTACATATTTTATAGGTGCTCGAAAGCCAAAAAGGAGGGGACAAACTAAGGGTATCCAAAGAGAGATGCAAGCAACTACAAGAAAAGAATGAATTAAATAACTTGATTTTTTTGTCTTTTTAATTAATTAATAATCCCTAAAGTTAGTTGGTTTAGGTAAATCTTAAAACCAGACCATTTGTCCCTAAGCGTTTCCATCACTAAAATATTTAAGACCCTATTTCAGGTTCTTGAGTCCTTTCTAGACATTTGGGGAACAAAAATCAATGTCAAAATTAAAACAATTTTATATTTATTTTAAAATTTATATATAAGATATGAGATTGTCATTCGCAATAATATTATTTTTAATATTTTAATATTATAACATATATGATTATTATACTCATATTTTTCAATTTTGATTATTTTAATATATATAAATTAGGAACTACTTATACATTATAGATTATTTATTTTACATTAGCTTAAGATCATCAGGTTAACTGAGTTTGATGGATTTAATAAAAAATTTAATTTGTTAATATTATTTTGTGTTTGTTAGTTCAATGTTTATGAACATGTTCGTTTAATGTTAGTTTATATGTCTACTAAAATGGTAAAATTACACTATTAGTCTTTCAGCTTTTTAGGCTTCACAGTTTGAACTTCAAAGTTCACCATATGTTCCAATTTAATCCCTACATTCAGCAATATTTAAAATGTAAAAAATAAAAGGAAAATGAGAATCGGGTAAACGAGCTTATAGATGAGTCGATAAACGAGCTTGTTTATGAACATAAACGAATTAAACACAACTATGTTCGAATATAATTTTTTTAAAACTCGTTTATTTAGGTTAATAAACAAACATAAACAAACGTTATACGAACAATTCATGAACATTTCGCCAAACGCTACATCCATTTACACCTTTAAGTAAAATTTACTAAATCTCGAAAGTAGTAAGAATAACCCGCTTGTGGAATCTTTTTTTCACTTGTGCATAAAATAGTTGCTCTTAATTAGAAAAACACAGATATTTCTAATATACGAATATAACCAATTTTAGATAACATGAATCCTCTCAAGTTTCCAATTTCTTCTAAAAACAAAAAAAAAACTACTGAGCAAAGGATTCTGTCAAAATTGTTTGTTTGCATATGGGAAGTTAACAAAGTTATAGTATTGTTTTGTTTTGGAATTTAGTTCCTTGGAAATTGGGGTATTTTTCCCATTTCTCATGTTTTGATTTTGAATGACATTTTTAACTTTGCCATCCACTATGAAATAAAATGTGTAGGCATTGGCTATTGTATTTGGATATGGCATTGGACACTGCACCCTTTCCTATTGCACGCCAAAGGTTAAAATCCATTAACCCATTGCCTTTACCCTTAACCATTTCACGAAATGGCAATAATATATATATATAGAGGATAAGATCTAGTTACAAGGTGTAAAACTCATCTAGTTTTACACTAATTCATGGCCATTGGATGAGTGAAATTGATGAATGAGATTAACAGTAGAAAATGTGAAGATTATCACTTGGAAAAAAAAGATAAGGAAATAATCTAAGCCATTTATTACCCTCATCTAACTGTCCAAAAACTGTGTAAAAGTAATTGAGTTTTACACAATGTAAGTGGATCCTAACCTTATATATATATATATATATTTGGGTTATAATTCACTTGCAAAGAATGTAAAACTCATGAGTAAGCACATTTTTCTTAGGTCATGGTTCTAGTCCCACTAAGAGTACCCCTTCATTCTCCTATAGTCTCTCTTCCCCTCCCCTCTAGGTAGGATTAGATTTAGGATTTGCCAAAAATATAAAACTCATAGTTTTATACTTTTTTGAATCGTTAGATAGGAGAAATAGATGGATGATATTAACTCTTTACTTCTGTTTTCAAGTGATAATCTTCACATCCATCTGTTCCACCCATACAATAATCCAAAAAACATGTAAAACTATTAATCGTAAATCTTAACCCCCTCTATATATATATTATGGCCATTTCATGAAATAGGCAAGGGTAAAGGCAATGAGCAAATGGATTTAAACCTCTGGCGTGCAATGGGAAATGGAGCTTGGATTTGGATACATCTTCTCTGACATTGCTAAAGAGATATGATTGACTATTCATTGACCAAAGAAGCTTGCTATCTCATTGGACATACAAATTTCTATACATTAAGATAACAAAATAAGATATGATATAAAAATATATGAACATGTAAATGTTTAAAATTTTAATATAATTTATTAAAGGCCATTTTCTATTCTTCTCTATTCTCTCATATAAACGACATTAAGCAAACACCATTTTATTTGCAGCACATCAATAGAGAAATGTAATGTTCTCTGCCTCGATTACATAGCTCAGGGCTCGAAAGTCATGCTCTCTGCTTCCTTTCTTACTGATTCGAACAGCACCGATGACAGATACCTTTCCCCGAAGCTTGGAAATATGGCCTGCATAGATTTTAGCCAACAAACCAGAGCAATTTAGAGATGTTCAAATACATACATTTACTTTGCAAGTGAAACGGATCCGAAATCGAACTTACGACGATGAGCTTTCCGGCATTCTCGGTTCTCTTTGCAATTTTAATCACGGGTGCGGTGGCAGCACCTGATGATATTCCCACCTGTAACCCGACCGGACGTAGAAACAATACGGATAAGATCAATCCCAAAGAGATGGTCAAGATTCAAGAAAGCATTGTCTTATAAAACTCCCTAGCTTGGAGATTGTGGGAAGATGGATGAACTTACGAGTAAACCTTACTTTAGTGCCGAAGCTTTGCAGTTTCAATAGCTTCATCGCTTGATACCTGCAAGTTTTAAAACAATATTGAGAGACGACAACCCGGGCTTATCTTCATGTTCATTACAACAAACCTAAAATGTTGCAAGAGAACAAAGAGGGATCGATTTTGATGCATTATTTTCGAGCCTTACTTGAACGACTTCATCGACGATGTTGACATTCAAAACACCTGGAACTAAACCAGCACCTATTCCTTGAATCTTATGTGGACCTCGATTTTGATATATAAGCATATGAAGCAAATCAACAGTCAGCAAAACAACACACTTGGTTTTGCCTATAGTAATATCTTAGAGAAGGCCAAAACACGACATTAACAGTCAAAGGCCGATGTCCCGAAGAGATAAGACGAACCAAATCGTTTGACAACACGCGTGAACATCCATTTTCAGTCCATACAACTACAACCTTTCAGTCTTCCATTTGATTTTGCATAAAAATGCCAACTGCAAGGAAATATTAGAATGGATGATTTGTAACGTACCGGGCTTTCCTCCCGAGAGAACAGGACTTTCAACTGGTTCGACACCATAAAGCTACCCGATAAAACAAAGTAATAAGAAAGTTGATTGTATGGATAACCAGATACACACGCACACACTAATTAACCAATTTGACAGTGAATTAATAGTACAAGTAAAATATGTCATCTTACCTTTATGTTGGGATTCTGCTCCTTCAGATATTTGCCTGCACCTGTTATGGTACCACCGGTACCTATGCCCGAAACAAGTGCATCGATTTTACCTTCGGAACCTTTCCATAACTCAGGTCCGGTAGTCTCGTAGTGTATCTATACCAACAACAGTATACGTTAATAGACTTCTTCAACCATCAACTCAGTCCATTCAAACATAATTGCAAAGCCACCTTTGGATTGGCAGGGTTTTCAAACTGCTGGAGGATGTATGCATTAGGTGTCTTAGCCAATATCTCCTCTGCTCTCTGTACAGCTCCTTTCATGCCCTTGGCTGGATCAGTGAGAACCAACTCGGCCCCAAATGCTTGGAGAATGATCCTTCTTTCGAGACTCATCGAAGCAGGCATGGTAATGATAAGCTTGTATTGCTTTGCTGCAGCCATAAACACTAGCCCTATCCCGGTATTTCCACTTGTAGGTTCAATGATGATGCTCTTCAAACAACCGTTTTGCAAAACAAAGTTAAAACACAAAATCAAGGGTCATTTTCTTGAAAAGTTTCTTCCTTCCGAACCAACTCGATTATTTTCGTTCCATTTAAATAATAATCAATCATCCCAGAGCAACTAAGGCCAAATACAATTTACTAAAACACATATTCATTCCCGTAATGCGCCTTATCAGACACATAAACATGACTATCGGGTATAATTCTCCTAACATACGGAAAAACTTAAAAAAAAATTAAGCACACCCCGTATCCGACACTCAATATACCATAACCAAGAAACCAAAACTAAGCTACCAACAGTCTAACCTTGCCAGGGGTAATAAGACCCTTTTCCTCAGCATCTAAGATCATGCTATAACCAATCCTACACCATCGGAAATCAACTGTTATGTTTTCCCAACAAATTAACAAAAGGCGAAAATGCGCAGCCAATCCCTGAACTTCGACAAAGTTTGAGATTCAGAGTTACTATTTTCTGTCCAAATTTACTTACCATAAGCCATGCCTAAGGAGTTCATAATGATTTGCTTTAAAAGTTAGTACGACTGCATAGGCGTATCAATGGTAAATTTCGACAATCGGATTAAGCTTTTTAAATTGAATTTAACTATCAACCTTACAAGTACGGGATTGAATCTCAAACTTCGTTCAAATACAAGACTGGTGACATAATTTAAACTTAAGAAAACAGAGAAATTTATATAAAGATTGAAGTTTCTAGCACGATGAACACACTAATCATGGAATCAATGAACCAAAAAAGAGAGAATTTTAATGGGGGAAAGGAGAGAGGGAGACCTGTCTTTGACACTAGAACAAGGCTCCATCATTTTAAGCTTATCAGCAATGCGAGCAACACAACTCTTATGAATCCATGTCTTTTAGGATAATAATATTCTCTTTTTCACCGGAATTATTTCGAAGGTTTGTTTTCTAAATATTTTTAGATCATTTATATAGTATTTTAATTGGTTACTAATGTGTAAATATAAACATTTATGTCATATTATAAAAAAAATATAAATCGAATAAAAATAGATTTTGATTAGGTTCAGATCGAATAATAAGAGTGTTAAACTTATGAATTTAAAAATTGAATCAAATACATTATAATTTGTTCAGTTTGATTTTTATATATTTAAAATTCAATCCTTACTGAAATAATATAGAGACAATATAACTAAATTACACAACTTAAAATTATCAAATTGAAAAACATAAACTAAATATACAAATAACGTATACCGATAATAACTAAATTTCAAAATCTAAAAAGTACATGATTAATGATATCAAATTTAAATACAATGACTAAAAGTAATTAAATTAAATTATAAAGACAAAATTTACAACTTATATATAGTACAAGTACTAACTATAGAATTTAACAAAAAAATGGGAAAAACCTTATCTTTTTTCTAAGCCATAAAATCAAAAAATACTACAACGTTTCACTGAATAGTCACTTTGACCCATGTTCTTTTTTTGGGGTAATTTAACCTTCAACATTTTATTTTAGATCAAAATGACCATTTTGCAGATAAAATTATTAAAAAATTAACGATAAATAATTTAAAATAACTTAAAAAATGATAAGTCTAATATTTCAAAAGTTTGGCCTAACCCAACTCGTTCCCATCCTTAATTTGAGTACTTATTTTACTTTTTTGGATCTTTTAAAATTTATAGGAACAATACTGATCGAAAACTATAATTCCTAAATCCCTAATGTTTTTACTAATAAAACACCCCCTTTTCAATGGTGGTCTTGGATTTGTGTAGATCAACTATGTTTTGAGGTGGGCCATTCAAAAATCAGAGAAGGGATAAACGAGAGGAGATTAAGAATAAGCGAAGAAAGAAAATAAAAAAGAGAAAAAAATGCTAAGAGGAAGAAGAAATAAGATGTGAAATTTAGGTTTTAGTCTAATATTTAATGAATTATTTGAAATTAAAATTAAATTAATATAACATATAATTTTGGATTTGTATTTTTTTACACATTAACCAGACAGCTTTATTGATAAATAAAAATAAAAACATAACGTGCCATAGAAATTTTTAGAACAAAAAACAACAAGAAAGATAATGGTAAATCTAAAAATAAAAATAAGCGTTGTACCAGTCAGATCAAACACTTATTCTTTGCACCAAAAATTTTTTTTATGGTCCATTGTAAGAAGGGTCCTTGGAGAGTTGTCAAAACATGAAGTAGATGAAATCTTTAAAATTGACAGCAACTATCATTCACACATATTCCCAAGAACTTGCAAAGTAACCATAAAAATATGTCATAAGGCAAAGACGTGCCATAAGGCAGAAACGTGCTGTTAAGATAGAGAAAATGTATCATAGAGACAAAAGAAAGCGCGACAACATATGCAAAGAAAAAAAATAAAACAAACAAACAAAATAAAAAAATATGGATCACCAATAGTCGGCAACCAATACCAAAACTGGTGTCGCCGCCGATTAAGCAAAGAAAAAATAAAAAATCAAACCACTAATGTTCAAAGGAAAAAGACGAAGAAGCGCAGCTAGAGTTAAGAGAAGTAGACGTTAATTTTTTTAGTAAGGTCAATGTCGAATTCTGACATTATAAACTAGGTTGAAAGTGGATCTATATTTTTATTAAATCGTGTCAATTAAATATTTAATACATAACAATTAAAATAAGAAATAAAAAACGTAATGTTAGTGATGTTTTTTTAAAACAGATATTTTAGTGACAATAATAGAAATGCATTAATAGATTGATGACTAATGATGTACTTATCAACAAAAGTTACCTGCAGGATCAAAGGTTCATTCTGTGTTCCATGTTTCCTAGTTAAAGAAACATATTGGGGCAGCAACATTTCACAGTGACCTACCAGTGTTGGATGCTGATGGTACTATTTCCAATGAACCAAAGAGAATTTTAGAAATGAGGATGCTGATGGTTCAAAGTTGAATCTTATCTCTACTTTCTCGATGGAAGAAATATGTAAGTTAATTTTTATATATCATATATTTATTTTATATTACCCCTACATACATGAATTAATCTATGTAATCTATTATCATTTTATAGGGTTCATGTTGGACCCAAGTTTTTACTGGCCAACCATCCATTTGCTTGGTTTCCTTTCGAAAAATTAAGATTCATGATAAATCTAGATGAAATGGAGAATAGGAAGGAGATCGACAGTAAAATACTATCGCATTGAATCTGTAATGCTTCTCTTAATCCAATTTGTGGTTGGGCCAACCTTAGGTTTTTTTGTGGATACTGATCTTAGTCATATTTCAGCATTCTAGTTCTTCATATAATCGTGGTGATATCATAAGGTTTTGTTCTAATGTATATCGACACATCAACTATAACAAGCCAGGTTTAGTAAGTTTTCAATATATTTATATAATATTTATGCATATTATATTATTAAAATCTAATTAAATTTTTATTTTATAGGGATTGAACATGATTCAAATTGAGAACAAGCTTACAGCTGAATTCCCAAATATGTACTTGACAGTTTTCGAAGCATTCATCAATCATGCCCAAGTCTGAAAGAATACCAGACGTTTGTAAGAAATAATATATATTGTCATAAATCTGATTTTATAAATTTTAATTAGTTAATAATTTTATTTAATGTTTTGAAACATGCCTAAAGGTTTTCTTTGGAAAATATTATGTGGTGATTGTTAAACTTCACCTTGATGCTTAATCCAAAAGGTTAAGTTGTGAAATTCATATACGTTCACTATACACTTGATTTTCTTTCATTTTATTTAAGTATTTTTTTCATAGATGTTCTACCCATTCTTCATTCCATGTCCATTTTGGATTAAATTTAAGCAGAGTATTTAAAGTCTATGAAAAAAACAAACCTTTTTAGTAGGGAACAAAATAGGTACTTTAGAAATTATTGTTCATCCTATTTTCGATTTTGTATAGTATCTGATTTTTATATTTACTTAGAAACTAACAAGTTTTGGGAATTATATTATACTCATGTCTGCATTTTTTTTCCTTCTTTGATTCTTTATTTTTTTTTCCTGCTTTCACTGCCGAAATACCTTCGCCTATGTCTAATCTTGTTGAATGTTAAGAATGAAAAATGATATGCTTTGTTTCTGTCAAAGAGCATGTAATTTTGTTAATGGTTTGTTACATTTGAAGATAGTGTTGCGGAATGATGATATTTTAGAGGAAAAGGAAAGGAAAATAGATCTTGAAAATACTGATAAAGTTTCTTTATGTAAGAATTTGGTGCTTGAAGTTACTTATAAACTTTGTTTGTGTGTGCAAACAAATGGTTGTTGGAGTTTATCTAGTCAATTCCGAGCTATAACTCTTTTGATCATAGTATTTCCTTTTTCTCCTTTGATTCTTTAATTTTTTTTCTGCTTGCTTGATTTACGAAATACCTCCTCATATTTTGCCAAAAGTTGAGAAAAAATTGTATGCTTTATTTATGGCAAATAGCATGAGGTCTTGGTGTAATCTTGTTAATAGTTTATTATATTTGATGATAGTGTTGCGGAATGGATGATACTTTTTATAGAAAAAGGAAAGGAAAAAGGCATAATAGTGAATATGGTCTGTTGTTGGATATGTTTGTGTGTATTATTTTTGTGAATCAGAATGTTAATTGTATTGATTTTAGGGGTTCATTTGTTGTCTCTTAAACAGTTATATGATTTTGATACAATTGGTATTAACAACAATGTGTAATTCTTATTAACTATCACATCATCCCATGTTAAAAACTTAATGGAAATAGACCTTGTATGAACGACAAAGACTTCAAAATCCGAGATGTCGGTTTGAACCGAAACTTGGGCTTCGTCTTTGGGCTAAGTAGTGGGTTTTAAAGGCCCTTGTAAGCTATCTTTGGTTGTGGGCTTTGGGGTTTTGATGTGGGCTTTAGTGTGGGATGATGGAAGGAGGGTATTTGGGTAAATTACCCTTTTGGGAAAAAAGGATGAGAGTTTAATTTCTCTGCAGTGTGTAAGAAGGGTGAGATCATCCTTGTTCCTTGTCTTCTTTTCCTTCCATTCTCTCATCTCCCAAATACCTCATGGTTAAGTAAAAGGTTAAATCTTTGAGTTTTAGAGAGAGAATCACGGTTTGAGCCTTGAGGAAAATTTGTTTAGCAAGCAAGGATCTTTAAATCAAGGTAAGTATGGCTAGAAATGGTGGGAGAAGGGTTTTAGTGGGGGGTTTAAGCTTGAGTTCGGGAATGGGGGATTTTAGCCCCATTTCTTGTTGTAAATTGTACCTTAAATCCATTTTAATCCTCAAATAACGTTCTAGCTTACCTTGCAACGTCTCCTTGTAGTGAAAGAGGTTTGAGCCTTCCAATTGCTTGCTTGATTTGTGATGTTTGGGGTAAGGGAGATAGAGCTTGAAATCTATCCATGGCAAATTCTGATTTTGATGTTTAAATGATTTAATAATGGTAGAAATTCACCTAATAGCTTACCCATAACTTGTAGGATTAATTTGGAGACTTGCCTAAAGGGTTTGGGGATTTTTAGGGTGAAATTCAAACTCTAAAATTCGAATTCTGGGTTCGCGTATCGGTACAATCTTGGGTGTATCGATACCCCAACCTTATTTATAAAGAAAATTGAGGATGTTAGGAATGTTGTATCGATACGTGGAATAGCGTATCCATACTTTTTTGGCAACCAGAATTCCAGTAGCCATTTGTCACACCGATACGCCTTGAGCGTTTTGGTATGCCCTGAAGGTATCAGTACACCTATATGTGTACCGATACAGGTCTTTAACTAAGGGTTGAGGGTTATGAATAGGGTATCGGTATGCTGGGAAGGTGTATTGATACGAGGTGGTGTATCGATACACTTGGGGAGTGTATCGGTACGGCTAGGGAAATCTGCCCAAAAACTTTGTTTTTAATTCAAAGGCTCCATAATTCGAGAGTAAGTGCCCGATGGGTCTTCTAAGGGGTAAAATGAATAATGATAATAAAAAACTAAGTCTTTAACACCGTATATGACCTAAATGATGATTAAGTTGATTGATAAAAATGAATGATGTTTGGGCGTGGTTGCAAACCTTATAGATCCTTAGTGGGTCATGTGTGAGGGTGTCGAGTAAGGGCACTATGTATTTAAAACCTTGTTATGAAATCTGAATACCTAGCAAAGAATTTAGCTACAAGAAAAACCACTCGATGTGAGATTTCGTGTGATGATGCTCGATGCGAGATTTCGAGCCTTTCCATTCGATGCGAGATTTCGAGTGATGATGCTCAATGTGAGAGTTCGAGCAAGGGTACACATTTCCGAGTTCATGAGATTTGGTCTCACTTTAGGTTTGATAACATGATTCTATACTTGAGCTTGATGTGGCATTTTCCTCAATCCTTGTGTTTAGGCGATTATGGTAGCGCCATTGTTTTTGATATGATATTTTATAGCATGCAATTATTTATGATTTATATGAATTGTGGTTAAGTGGAAGTATATCCACTAAGCTTTGTTAGCTCAGCGTTCGGAATTGTTATTTCCGTTCGCAGGTTAGTAGGTTGGCATACGTCGTGGAGCACCATCAAAGTAGGACCTCAGCATTGACTTGTGTCCAAGTACAATACTTAGGTTTATTGGGCCATGTATCCGTAGGACCCTATGTGTATTGTAACTTGTATTTTGGATTTAGACTTTATGTCGAATGCTTTTAAACTATATATTTTGAATGGAGCTCCTCATGTAACGTTTAAATGTTTTATCGATTTGAAATGTTTCAACTTAATGGTTTTCATGGAATGGAAATGTTGGGCTAAATCTAAAAGTAAAATTTAATGGTTCGGATTGGGCTTGAGGCCTAATTTGTGGCGTCCTAGTTGGGGATGTTACAAGATTGGTATTAGAGCCTAGGTTTAGTCGGTTTTAGAAAATCTCGGGGGTGTTTAGAGTGTTGTATAGGTGTCTAGCGATACATTGCTCACGGATCAAAGTTGTACTTGTTTAAGCTAAGTGTTTGATGGTGTAACCTTAATTGTTTGCTTGTGCAGAAAAAGGGAAGTTATGTCAAGGAGAGCGCGTGAACGTGGGGAGAGTTGGGGCTCTTGAGAGGAAAGCTTCGACGAGTATTACAATCTCAGCTCAGATGAGGCGTCCGAGGAAGATAGGGGTCATGAGACCAACTATTTCTCTCATTTACATTGGGTTCTTCATCGAATTGTGAGAGCCATACCTAGTTTTTCGACTACTCCACGTGAGGCGCCTATCGAGAGAGTACAACGTCATGGTGCCATGATTTTCTTTAGGATGGGAAAAGATAACCCGGTCAAGGCAGATCAATGGTTGATGGATACCCATTGGATCATGCATCAGATGAGGTTGAGATTTAAGGATAAGCTGGCATATGTCTTTTCCTTGTTGAAAGAGAACGCTCGTGAATGGTGAGAAACCGTAGAGATGGGTTGGTATCCTAACCGGCCCACATGAGATGGTTTCTTGGAAGAGTTCGAGAAAAAGTATGTAGGGGGAAGCCCACATTGATAGCTTGAGAGATCGGTTCACCCACTTGGTTCAAGGGAATCATCCAATCTTTAAGTATGAGCAAGAGTTCTTGCAGTTAAATAGGTATGCCCCCGAGTTGGTTGCTACCAAGAACATGAGATGTAAAAGGTTCTTGAAAGGGTTGAGGAATAAAATTCAGACATACTTGACTGTTGCCCCCACCAAAGGTGTTTTCAGATTTGACTGCTAGTGCTAAGTACCTTGAACAAGTACAAGGTTTTGCCTATGGCTCATCTGTTGGCCAAGGAAGCTCAAGTGGGAGGAACCAAAATTTCCTCAACCGCTCACAGTCCTACTTCGAAAGGAACCATAATCGTTGGGGCCAAGATAGGGGAGCTTCGAATCAGAGTTCGAGATCATACCACAGGTCGAAGTTTGCTAGTCGTAGGAAGCCTTCATCATTTTCACCTATGATGAGTCCGAATGGATCACAAAGGAGTATGGGTATTCTAGTTTGTAAGCAGTGTGGGCAGAGGCACCGAGGCGAGTGTTGGGGGACAGTTGGAGTTTGCTTTGAGTGTGGATCACCGAACCACCTCATGAAGGATTACCCAATAATTTCTAACACCGCCCTAGTCCAGACTAAGAGGACTTCTTACCCAGCTCAGAGGGGTTGGGGCTTTGCTAGAGGGAGAGCGAGCCACGTGTCCAGACATTAGAGTGGGGGTACAATCCAGTCCACGACTAGGGCACCAGCTAGTCAGTATGCAGTTAAGGCTTATAAGGACTGTGAGGCTACCGATGTTATCTCAAGTACGTTCACCTTGCTTTCAGTTCCTATTGTTGCTCTTGTGGATTCAGGGTCTAGCCACTTCTACATCCGTAGTGGGATATCTCAGCAGTGGGATATTCCTATCGAGAACCTTAAAATTAGAGTTCGTGTGACCAGCCCGTTGGGGTACGATGCTTTAGTGAACCAAGTGTACCGGAGGTGTCCAATTGAGATTCAAGGTTTAGTCTTTCCAGCTGACTTGATGGTGTTACCTTTTCAAGAGTTTGATTCTATCCTAGGGATGGATTTGGTTGTTTGAGCATGATGCGCGATTGGGTTGTAGAACGAAGAGTCTAAAGCTTCGCGGTTTTGATGGAGCAAGGTTGGTTGTAAAGGGTGAGAAGAACCCTTGTCTTTCCAATGTAGTGTTGGCCTTGGTGGCGTAAAAGATGATTCAACAAGAATGTAAGGCCTTTTTAGCTCATGTTGTAGACACGAGCTTTAGGAGTCTAACGCTTGAGAGCTTTTGGATCGTTAGAAAGTTTACTGACGTGTTTCCAAAAGAGTTGTCGGGGCTACCCCAGATCGTGAGTTAGAGTTTCAGATAGATGTGATGCCCGGCACGACACCAGTATCTATTGCCCCGTATCGTATGGCACCCACAGAGTTGAGGGAGTTGAAGAACCAGATCTATGAGTTGCTAGAAAGAGGTTTCATTCGACCAAGCATCTTACCTTGAGGTGCACCGGTCTTGTTTGTCAAGAAAAAAGATGGGTCGATGAGGATATGTATTGACTACCGCCAACTCAACAAAGTAACGGTGAAGAATCGTTACCCCTACCAAGAATTGATGACATGTTTGATCAGTTGAAATGTGTTTGTGTGTTCTTTATGATTGATTTAAGATCAGTTTATTACCAATTGAAAGTGGTGGAAGAGGGCGTTCAAAAAACCACATTTAGAATGCGATATGGACACTATGAGTTCTTGGTAATACCTTTTGGGCTTACCAATGCACCAACAGCTTTCATGGCTTGATGAACCGAATTTTCCAACTTTACCTAGATCAGTTTGTAGTGGTGTTCATTGATGATATCTTGGTCTACTCAAGATCGAAAGAGGAACACGACAACCATCTTCGTATTATTCTTCAGACCTTGAGGGAGAAACAGCTTTATGCCAAGTTCAGTAAATGTGATTTTTGGCTTTTTGAGGTGGCGTTTTAAAGCCACATTGTCGCTGTAGATGGGCTTCGAGTAGATCCCCAAAAGATTTAGGCTGTGGTGGAGTGGAAACCATCCGAGAATATTGCAAAAGTCTGTAGTATTTTTGGGCTTGCCGAATACTATCGTCGCTTTGTCAAGGGCTTTTCCATTATAACGGCACTGATGACCAAGCTGTTACAAAAAGGAGTCCCATTTTTTTGAATGAGGATAGACAATGAAGTTTTGATCAGTTAAAGACTTACCTCACGAGGCTTCAGTTTTGACACAACCTGAACCGGGGAAAGATTATATGGTGTTTAGTGATGCTTCATTGAATGGACTTGGTTCTGTTCTTATGCAAGAAGGCAAGGTGGTTGCTTATGTTTCGAGGCAACTTAAACCTCATGAGCAAAATTACCTTACTCATAATTTGGAGCTAGCCGCGGTTATCTTCGCTTTAAAGATTTGAAGACATTATTTGTATGGGAAAAAGTGTTATATCTACACCGACCACAATAGTTTGAAATACCTCCTCACCCAAAAGGAGTTGAACTTGAGGAAAATGCGGAGGATTGAGCTGTTGGAGGGCTATGACTGCATTATTGAGTATCATCTCGGTAAAGCAAATGTGGTGGCATATGCTTTGAGTAGGAAATCTATGTAGGATTTAAGAACAATGTTCACCCAGTTAATGATGATCGAGGATGGTGGTTTGTTAGCCGAGCTTCGTGTGGAACCTACCTCGGTGCAGGAAATCAAGAGGACACAAGTTTTAGACGAAGAGTTAGTGGCAAAGATCGAGATATTCCAAGGGGTGAGGTAACTGACTTTAAGTTACGAGACTGTGGAGTCTTATATTTCAAGGGTCGGCTTTGTGTTCCAACTTTGGAAGATTTGAGGGACCGCATCTTACGAGAGGTACACCATAGCCCGTTTGCTATACATCTGGGGAGTAACAAGATGTATCAAGATCTACGACCTTATTATTGGTGGCCTAGCATGAAAAGAGATGTGTCCGAGTTTGTGACAAGATGTTTGGCTTGTCAGCAAGTTAAGGTTGAGCCTCAGATTCCTTCGGGCTTGCTTTAGCCCATTCAAATTCCACAATGGAAGTTGGATCGTGTGACCATGGATTTCATGTCGGGTTTACCGCAGACGCAAAGGAAGTACGACGCCATATGAGTGATAGTGGATCGGTTGACAAAGTCTGCTCACTTCTTGCCCGAGCAGATGGATTTCACGCTTGAGAGGTTGGCCCGGTTGTACATCTGAGAGATAGTAAGATTGCATGGTGTGCCATCGTCGATCATATCAAATAGAGATCTGCGTTTCACGGCAAGGTTATGGAAGAAGATACATGAGGCTTTGGGCACCCAATTACATTTTAGCACGGCCTTTCATCCTCAGACTGATGGTTAGTCAGAGCGAGTTATCCAGATTTTGGAGGACATGCTTTGTTGTTGTATTATCGACTTTGAAACAAGTTGGAAAGAATAGTTACCGCTTGCCGAGTTTGCCTACAACAACAACTTTCAATCAAGCATCAAGATGGCTTATTTTGAGGCTTTGTACGGGCGTTGTAACCCCCTTGACCAGGTCTAGTCGCAAGACCGAATCGAGTGAGTCATACGGGGAATATTAAAGTAAAAACCAAAATTTCCACTTCAATAAACAACCTCTTTTTTCCTTTTATCTTTCTAGATGCAACATTATTAGCCTAAGTGTACATACTAACAGCGGTTGAAATTACAACTCGATCAGACATCGATTTGACATCCAATCGTCCCGTTTAGTATTTAAGGACCATTTTGTAAAACTTATAAAATTTAGGTACCAATTGCAAAATTAAAGTTACTGGTAATCAATTAGTGAGGTTTTATCCTTTCATATCAAATTTTAGCTTATTTCAATCATCCAAACTCATTTAATTGAACATTCGAATATCCAACGACCTAAACGTAAGAAAATAGAACTTCAGAAAGCTTCAATTAACTAACTTAACGGTCAAGTGTATCGATACACTTGTGCCCGTACCGATATGCCAATATCTTGTCAAAATCTCAAATTTTTAGTAGTACAAAAGGGTATCAATACAGTCTTGTGTACCGATACGGTTCTCCAGTTTGCCCTCTGATCGTATCGATATGGTCTACCTTGTACCGATACGGTATGTCTGGTTTGGCTTTACTGTACCGATACGGTAGCTCGTGCATCGATACGCCTAGGCCTGTAATGTCACTAATGGCTGATTTTTCAAGCTTAAACTCATCTGAAAACATTCCAACATGTTACTAAGACATAACCATCCACTTAGAGCATAAAACCATAGGCATTAAACACCAAAGCATGCTTTCAACATCAACATATTATGATTATCAATCTATAGGCATGCTTCCTATGCAAAGTAACCATTCAAGCACCACAACGCAAACCAAACCAAATACCAGCAGTTAAAGGCCATTTACAAGTCCAAAAGGGCAATTAAAACTTGCCACAAACCAGGGAGTTTCAAAACACAACCTCCCAAAACATTAAGGCATCCTCACATTGCCAATTATTACTATTAGGTAAACCAAAAACCATATTTGAGCTATGTTTTCACTCTTGGATCTCCATTTGCTCTCTTGCTACCACCAAAGTGTTATTTCTCTGCATTGTTGGAAAAAGAGAGCATAAGCATAAACGCCTAGTGAGGGATGCTCAAGTTAAAACCAACAACAATGCATTTTAAAACCATTTTTCAAGTAGAAATCTCTTTCTCATCATGTTCATTCTATCTCATGCTTTAAACCACTTTCAAGCAAAATCAACAACATTTAAACCACATGTATCATAAATCTCATGCATTAACCTTAATGCAAAACTTAAGCCAAAGCTTCTCATGCTTGTTTCTCATAAAGCATTTCTCAAAAATATAATCTCATGTATAAAACACATTATACAAAATATTTATAAACCATGATACATGTGAATTTTATATATTTGCTTTCAAGTGACCTGAGAATAGGTTCACCTCTAACCCGTAGTGATAGGCTCACCCCTATCACAAAGTACTAGGCTCACCTCTAGTACACATCGGATACACGGATTCTTATAGTGGGCTCACCTCTACCAAATATCTCACTTCGGACGAGAATAGGCTCACCCCTAACCCGTAGTGATAGGCACACCTCTAGTACCCACAATAGGCTCACCTCTATTGTGTTATCGAAGAATTTATCTCACGTACGAATTTTGTATATTATAGTGCACTTCTCATCCTATTGGTCGACCAGTTGTATCTGTTAACAATAATCTCGTCACTTGCCAATATACACTTAAAATCATGTTTACCTACTGTTTCTCAATGCATAACATAAACCATTTCTCATCTCATTTCAAAAGTGTAAACAATGCATAGCATTTTCTCAACAAGTTCAATCTCTTTAAAACATAAATCAATCTCATGGGATCACATGAATCATCTTTCAATTCATAAAACATGCATAAATAGTAGGTAACAAATTTCTTTTCAAAACATGAGCAGGATCAATCAAATCAATGGGAAAAGCCGAGTACCGAGAGCGAAACATCTCATTCTTACTTCCGAGCTTAGATTAGCATTTCAAGCTTAATCTAAAACCCCCAAACCTTGCTTTCAAACCTTTGAAAATCTCTTAAATTATTTCCACTCACATAATACGCCTCGTTTGCCTTGCCGAAGTGAAATTAAGCTCCTAGATCAACCGAAACACCTTCCGAAGCTATTGGATCAACATCCTCTGCTTCTGACCAAAGCAAAACAAAGGATTAATGCGTGTTCTTGCATCAAAATCCCCAGCAACACAAAACTACACCTTCTCCTAACATCAACTAAGCTTTCACCACCCGAAAACTACCGAAAACACCGGCGAAACCCTTCTAACTAATCTCCAGCCATTACCCAACGAGATTAACATCAAAGCAACATCAATTTACATCTAAAAACATCCTCTCAACACCATAGAACCTCCAGCAATCAATTAACCACATAAACAAGCCATAAACTCAAAGATTTCAACCTTGAAATCAAACAACTCACCTAGTTTCGGATTTCTTATGATAAAATCATTATCTCAACATTATTTAACATCAAGAACATGATTAAAACCAATCATAAACCCAGCAAAACATATCCATTATGAAAATTACATAAATCCACAATTTAAAGCTTGATTTAACCATTTCTTTCAATTAAATCATAAAACCTCCATAGCAAACTTATTAAAAGAGTCAAAGACTTGGGAATTTCAATAAAGAACCCATCATTAGAGGAGAAAAATGTAGCTCACCTCTAATGGATGCTTTTCCCCTTAATCGATTTGATTTACATGTCAAAACAAAATTAAATCAATAAGGTTTTGTTAAGAAACCAACAAGAAATCATATGATAGTAAAGGATTAAAGAAAACAAGATTTTACCTTAAGATTTTGAAGTAAAAATGAGTGTTTGGCTGGAGAGAATTTGAGAGAAAACTTTTTAGAGAAAAAAAGTTACGTCAATTTTGTTGAAATGAATTAATCACCAATTAATCTCCCTGTCCAATTATATTAATTAAAAATCGTTTAAAATAAGTCAATTAAGGGGTAAAAGTCTGATATTAGACTTTGGCTAATTAGCTCCTTAAAGATTCAATGTCCCGACCCTTTTACAAAACAGTCACTAGAAAAATAGTTTTCAAAAATTACGTTTTAGTCACTAGAATCAAAATGTTCAAGTTCCAACCATCAATTTCCAAAATTGACTTTACCAAACCTTTGTATACATTTAAAAATGACTTTTAGAACCTTTTTCCACATTTTATTTGTCTCGAAAACCTTTTTAAAACATTAATCTCGAAACTAGTCCAAATCGTTAAAACCAGTTCAACCGAACCATCCAGCCAACCCGGATAACTTCTAAGCCCAAAATCGGGGCGTTACAAGCATAGGTGTAGAACACACTTTTGTTGGAATGAGCTTAATGAGAGAAGAATAGTGGTTTCAGAATTGATTAAACAAACTGAAGAGAAAGTGCAGTTAATCAAAGAAAGATTGCAAGCAGCTTTTGATCGTCAAAAAGCTTATGCGGACCGTAGGCGCAAGCACATCGAGTATGAAGTAGGTGACAAGGTTTTTCTTAAGATATCACCGTGGAAGCGAGTAATTCGTTTTGGTCAGAAAGATAAGTTGAGTCTGAGGTTCATAGGGCCCTATGAGATCCTTGATAGAGTTGGACCGATGACTTATTGGTTGGCTTTACCTCCGGAGATAGCACACATTCATAACGTATTTCATGTGTCTATGTTGAGACGTTACCACTCGGACCCTTCCCATGTTATCCCGCTTGAGGAGATTGAGATCAACATTGATTTGACATACGAGGATTAGCCAATAAGAGTCATTGATAGATGAGTCAAGGAGCTACGTAATAAGTGTATTTCTTTGGTAAAAATGTTATGGAGGAACCGTGGAGTCGAAGAAGCTACGTGGGAAGTTCAGGAGGATATGAAGCTGCTCTATCCACATTTATTTCCAAAAGGTAAATTTTGATGACAAAATTTTCTTTAAGAGGGAGAGCTGTAACGACCTGGACTTCAGAATTTGAGATTTCGATTTGAACCGAAGATTGAGCTTCGTCTTTGGCCAATTAGTGGGTTTTAAATGCCCTTGTAAGCTATCTTTGGTTGTAGGCTTTGGGGTTTTGATGTGGGCTTTAGTGTAGGATGATGGAAGGAGGGTATTTGGGTAAATTACCTTTTTAGGAAAAGAGGGATGAGAGTTTAATTTCTCTATAGTGTGTAAGGAGGGTGAGATCACCCTTGTTCCTTGTCTTCTTTCCCTTCCATTCTCTCATCTCCCAAATACCCCATGGCTAAGTAAAAGGTTAAATATTTGAGTTTTAGAGAGCGAATCAAGGTTTGAGCCTTGAGGAAAAGTTGTTTAGCAAGCAAAGATCTTTAAATCAAGGTAAAGATGGCTAGAAATGGTGAGAGAAGGGTTTTAGTGGGGGTTTAAGCTTGAGTTCAGGGATGGGGGATTCTATCCCTATTTCTTGTTGTAAATCGTACCTTAAATCCCTTTTAATCCTCAAATAATGTTGTAGCTTACCTTGCAACGTCTCTTTGTAGTGAAAGAGGTTGGAGAGATTTCCAAGAGCCAAGAAAAAAGCAAGGCTTGAAGCTTGAGGTTGGGGGCTCTTCTATCAGCTTTAATTTGAGGTTAGTACACTACTAACTCCTATATATTCCTAGAAATCATTAATTTGATTGCTTGATTGATTTGTGATGTTTGGGGTAAGGGAGATAGAGCTTGAAATCTATCCATGGTAAATTCTGATTTTGATGTTTAAATGATGTAATAATGGTAGAAATTTACTTAATAGCTTACCCATAACTTGTAGGATTAATTTGGAGACTTGCCTAAAGGGTTTGGGGATTTTTGGGGTGAAATCTGAACTCTAGAATTTAAATTCTGGGTTCGCGTATCGGTACAGGCTTGGGTGTATCGATACCCCAAGCTTATTTATAAAGAATATGGATGAGGTTAGGAAGGTTGTATCTATACGTGGGGTAGCGTATCGATACTTTTTTGGCAACCAGAATTCCAGTAGCCATTTGCCACACCGATATGCCTTGGGCATTTTGGTACGCCCTGAAGGTATCAGTACACCTCTGCGTGTATCGATATGGGTCTTTTACTAAAGACTGAGGGTTGTGAATGGGGTATCAGTACGCGGGGAAGGCGTATCGATACGGGGTGGCGTATCGATACACTTGGGGAGTGTATCTGTACGGCCTGGGAAATTTGCCCAAAAACTTTGTTTTCACTTCAAGGGCTCCATAATTCGAGAGTAAGTGCTCGATGGGTCTTCTAAGGGGTAAAATGAATAATGACAATAAGAAACTAAGTCTTTAACACCGTATATGACCTAAATGATGATTAAGTTGATTGATAAAAATGGATGATGTTTGGGTGTGGTTGCAAACCTTATAGATCCCTGGTGGGTCATGTGTAAGGGTGTCGGGTAAGGGCACTATGTATTTAAAACCTTGTTATAGAATCCGGATACCTAGCAAATAGTTTAGCTACAAGAGAAGACCACTCGATGTGAGATTCTGAGTGATGATGCTCGATACGAGATTTTGAGCCTTTCCACTCGATGCGAGATTCCGAGTGATGATGCTCGTTGTTAGATTTCGAGTAAGGTTACACATTTTTAAGTTCATGAGATTTGGTCTCACTTCAAGTTTGATAACATGATTCTATACTTGAGCTTGATGTGGCATTTTCCTTGATCCTTGTGTTTAGGCGATCACCGTAGCGCCATTGTTTTTTATATGATATTTTATAGCATGCACTTATTTATGATTTGTATGAATTGTGGTTGAGTGGAAGTATCTCTATTGAGCTTTATTAGCTCAGCGTTTAGAATTGTTGTTTCCGCTCGCAGGTTAGTAGGTTGGCATACATCTTGGAGCACCATCGGAGTAGGACCTCAGCATCGACTTGTGCCCAAGTACAATACTTAGGTTTATTAGGCCATGTATCAATAGGACCCTATGTGTATTGTAACTTGTATTTTGGATTTAAACTTTATGTCGAATGCTTTTAAACTATGTATTTTGAATGGAGCTCCTCGTGTAACGTTTAAATGTTTTATCGGTTTGAAATGTTTCAACTTAATAGTTTTCATGGAATGGAAATGTTGGGCTAAATCTAAAAGTAAAATTTAATGGTTTGGATTGGATTGGGCTTGAGGCCCAATTTGTAGCGTCCCGATTGGGGATGTTACATTGTAACTTTCAATTAGTCAAGTGGCTATTGTGTAAATTTTTATGATAGGGTGACCTAACTAAAAAGTACCCTACAATCGAGAAACTATCAACGTGGTTTACCCTACTCAATAATAAAAATGAAAATATAGAGTATTAGGGGTGTAAAAAGTTTACCCGACCTGAGAACGATCTGAGCCCGATAATGTAATAACTGAACCCGACCTGCTTCCAAACCCAAAATTAACCTGACAAATATCTAATATAACTACTTGGAACGACCCGAGATCCGATTTGACCTGACCTATATTTGACCCGGCCTGTTACATACCTGACCTAACATATAAGATATCCATTAAGAAGCCATTGAAAACAATAGTGAACAAAAATAGGGAAGGGTGTCGTGTTTGGTGAGAAATTATACATATACCCATTGAATTAAGATTTTAAAATTTAAATTTTTTAAATATTTTCAAATATTTTTTAAATGTTATTTAATATTTTTTAAAAATTATTCATATAATCTTCAAAAGTTTTAATATTTTAATATAATTTTATTTATTTACTCAGTGAATTAAGATTTTTTAAATTTTAATTTTTTAAAAAATATTAATATAATATTTTAAAGATTTTTAACATCATTTAATAATTTTTAAAATTTATTCATATATATATACACTGATAAAATTAAGATTTTAAATTTTTAAAATTTTAAAGATTTTCTATACATTTTAAAAAAAATTAACATAATTTTTTACATATACTCATTTGAATTAAGATTTTAAATGTTAATATTTTTAATTTTTTAAGATTATTCATATAATGTTTTAAAGATTTGTAATTTTATTTAATATTTTTTAAAGGTTATTTATATATATACTCATTGAATTAATATTTTAAAATTTAAAATTTTAAAGATTATTCATATGATTTTTTAAATTTTAATAGAATTATATATATATACTAATTACATTAAGATTTTAATTTTTAAAATTTTAAATATTATTCATATGATTTTAAAGATTTGTAATATTATTTAATAATTTTAAAAATTATTCATATGATTTTTTAATTTTTTTAAAAATTTTAATTGAATTATATATACACACACATTGTATTAATATTTTAAATTTTTTAAAGATTATTCATATATATCTTCATTGAATTAAGATTTAAATTTTAAACATTTTAAAGATTATTCATACAATTTTTAATTTATATATATTTATATATATACTCATTACATTAAAATTTTAATTTTTAAAATTTTAAAGATTATTCATATAATTTTAAAGATTAATTTTTAAACATTATTCATATAATTTTTAAATTTTTTAAAAATTTTAATAGAATTATATATATATACATTGTATTAATATTTTAAAATTTAAAATTTTTAAAGATTATTCATATATTTTTTAAAGATTTATAATTTTATTTAATACCTTTTAAAGATTATTCATATATATACTTTCATTGAATTAAGATTTAAATTTTAAAGATTATTCATATAATTTTTTAAAGATGTGTACTGCTATTTAATATTTATTTAAAGATTATTCATATACTTTTAAAATTTTAATATAATTATATATATACACATGAATTAACTCGACTCGAAGTCTATCTGAAACTAAATTAACCCGACATGAATTTTATCCAAAATCAGCATGACCCGACACGAGCTTGACCTAATCTCTAGATGGACCCGACCCGAAGTCCATCTGAACCTAAATTAACCCAATAATTAACAGCTTGGACCTGAATCATTTTGACTCGAACTTAGTATTGACCCGACATGAAATTGACCCGACTCGAACCCGAACCATGTTTGAGTTAGGATCCACCCAACCTTGACCCGAATCTAACCCGACTCGAGTCAAACCATTGACTTGACCTCAGGGGCAGAGCTCTCTTGGGGCCCAAGGGGTTCCCGGTCCCTGCTAAAAAATATAATTATTTAATAATTTTGGCTCTCAAGAACAATATCCCAACGACGATAATCTTTGGCTCTCAAGAAAAACATCATAATATTCTTCCATAGGCATAGTTGGCACCGTCGAAGTAAGGAGGTTTGTCGATGGTTTGCACAATGAACTCTGGTTGATGTAGAATGGTTGAGCACCTCTAGGATCGACTCTAGGATGTTAATCCGATGTAGAGACGAAGCTCTGATACTAATTGTTGGGAGGTTCGTACGATCAACCGAATGCCAAGAGGGGGTGAATTAGATTTTTGTTTGGGTGGATGAATGGTTAAGAAATAAAAAAATATTGACACAATGATTTATAGTGGTTCGACTTTCTAACCAAAGTCTACATCCACTACCTTAGCTATCCATACTAAGGATTTTCTACAAATTTACTAATTTGTCTTTCCTTTTTCCGTGATCAAGGAGATAACTTTCACAAACCTAGACTTATACCACAAAGTCTAGAAACACTCTCTTACAAAGAGTCTACAACTTAGCAAACAAAGAAAAAACTTCTCTAGACAAATGTGTTTGTAATTTTAAGCACTCACCCAAAACCTAACATTTGAGCAAATATAACAATTGAGCTTACAAGTGTGTTCTACAAAGAAATTGACAAAAAAAATAAGCACTAGAATAATTTCTCAATCATTGAATGTTGGTAGTTGGTTTCTTATTGTTGCATGGCTGCTTGAATGAGTCTTTAAAACCCTCTAAGGAGTTTGTGGTCGTTACTAGCAGTTGGGTTGGTTTGGAGCCGTTGAGGACTTTATTTCCCGCAACAATGCACTTATGGAGCAGGACGTATCGGTACTCACGTAGTCGTATCAGTACCTGCCTCAAAGAAGAAAGAGTCGTTGGGCATTTTTAACACTAGGTATCGGTACACCATAGTAGTGTACCGATACACCCTTGCGTATCGGTACGAAAGTGCCTGTACCGGTACGGTTTTTGGCTACTGGAATTTAAAGTTTGGGAAAACAAAAGGGGTGTATCGATACGGGCTTGGTCGTATCGGTACGGATGATTGGGTATCGGTACCGAGAAAAGAGTTTTGATATGCAAAGCTAGTTTTTGACACTTTGGCTATTTAAAATCATTTTAAACATGTCAAAAACGCTTTGAAAGCCTTTCAAACATATTTTTCAAGTTAATGGGCTTCTGAAATATTTTTGCAAATTAGTTTAAATCAAAAAATATTTTTCATTTTAGTTACATCAAAATTAATATCTCAACAATAAGCTTATAAACGAGCTTGTTTGTGAACACAAACGAACGGAATACACATTTGTTTGTGTTCGTTCGTTTATTAAACGAACATAATTTTTTCATATTCATTTATTTAGCTGAATAAACGAACGTTATACGAACGATTCACTAACAATTCGCCGAACGTTCTATTCATTTACACCTCTTGGTTGAAATAAAGAAGAATTGGCATGTTCTCTAGATCAGAAAGGGCTTTATCTTATAGTTCAAAAAAAGAATGGGCATTCTCAAAATTTTTGGTCCAATAACAATTTAGGTCCATATAAATTTAAATATTAGACAAATAGGTCTTGCCCTATGAATTTTAAATTTAAATACGTAATAAGCATGGAATTCAATATTTTAACCCCTGCCAATATTTTATCTTGACTCTATCCCTGCTTGATCTGATATAACGGGAATCTGATCTGACCCGATCAAGTATCCAATTTTACATCCTATCGAGTATCATAGCACTCATAAAGGGCACATAATAGGAAATAAAGCCAAAATAGCAACAATTTGGGGGTTTAAAAATAGAAATATTAGATCGAAACTTTCCATGTAACAATATTTAAAATTCGGTTCATATATACATTATTGTGTACTGACGGACATGATTGGAGGTCGTAAATAGAACGTTTTGAGTGCTTGGATTATTTTATTAGTTACTCTGCATTAGGGTTAATTTTTGAATACTCAGCTACAATAATACGTTACATTCTTTTTTTCTCCACTTAAAATTAAAGACGATTTTTAACGAGACACGTATTATTACATATTGTGTATGATCTTCAGCTTCAATCATACAATTTTCCTTTTAAAAAAAAATTAGAACGTTCTGAAATTGGATGACCAGTTCAAAATCTGAACGTTTTGAACGTAATGGGCTAACAAGTAACAACCCAATTTTAAATCCAATTATAAAAGTTCAATATTCATTTCATTTAATTTTAACCGAATAAACGAAAAAATACAGACAACTAAACGAATATAATTTTTTGTTTGTGTTCATTCATTAAAATAATAAACAAACGCAACTGAACATCGTGTATTGTTTATTTTTTTTTCTTATAAAATCTAAAGTTCTGTACATTGAGTATTGTTTAAATTTTTTATTTTTCTTTCGTATTTTTAATATGTACTTTTTAAATATAATACTTTTGTTATGAAAAATAATAAATATAATGAACATATATGAATAAATTTAAAGGCTAAAGGGGTATTTTGCCCCGAGTTCGACCTAAATTAGCAATGTCGTCATTCGCGCGAAAACGCAGTCAATTAGGTCCTCTAGTTCTCACATTGCAGCAAATTAGCCTCTTAACTAACGTTGACCGACGGAATCGTTAACTATTGCATATGTGGCCGTTAACTACATGCCACGTCACGAGACGTGTCAAAACTGTTGATTACAAGGTAGTATTTGTTCATAGATATTCTTAACCCTTTGACAAAGCACACACTATGCAAACATTGTGATTGAACTCAAATCTCCTAAGATAAACATCATCCACCTTTCTACTGAGACCACTTGTTGGTATCTCGTTAATTGTTTATTACATTTGAAGATAGTGGTGCAAAATGATGATTCTTTATAGGAAAAAGGAAGGAAAAAAGCATAGTAGTTTGAAATGTGAGTCTCGTTGAAATTATAATTGTTATTATCCATGATTTAGCACGATAATGTTTATATAATCCATATTTAATTTAAGGCTCGAAGTAAACTTAAATTAACAATGTCGTGCTTAAAATTATCAGTACTGGCTTAGGTGTTGGTTGTCGATTGTTGATGTTCATTATTTCTCTTGCTTTTGTTTACCATGTTTTTAGTTTTTTTTTTCTTGAGTTTCTTTTATTTTAATAAGAATCTTTGACCTTGTGGCACGCTTTTTTTCTGCTTTTGTGACACATTTTTTTTGCTTTTGTGATATGCTTCATCTGTTGTTTGTCACGGTTTCGTATATCTTTGCGTTCATTTGATGCGCGTACAAAGATCTTCACGATTCTTGTTTTTTGATTCGGGATTGTCGGTGTGTAACACTCCCTTCCCAAGCTGGAGTAGAACCTGGTAGGGGACGTTACGGGCAAACATAGAACTTAATTCAAATATCCAAGGTCAAAATTCAATATTTAATAATGCATAAGTATATCGTAAACATACCATGGAAGGTCGAGGTCATGCATATTTTTCAACGATTCAATTAGACTTCATAAGTGACTAATTTATAATTATTTCAAATTTTAGGGATTAAACTGCAAATTTTAGAATCTAAGAACCCTTATTCCGATTTAGAAGCATGTGAGCGACATTCAAGTAACATTACTCTTGTTTGCAAATTTTTGGATCTTTTAGAGGTCTCTAAGGCCTTCAATTTAGTCAATAGGTGGATAGGGACTAAAATTCACAGTTTAGAAACTTAGTTTAGGTTTATAACCAAATTACCTACTTTTGGTTCCGGTACTCGAGGGGTCATACCGGTACGTAGGGCTTGTTATTTTTCCAATGTCAAAAAACCTTATTGGAATGAGGGTCTATGTATCGGTGCTTAAGTGACCGTACTGGTACCTCGTAATAAATGTGTTTAAACTCCATTTTTCAGTGACCATAATTGTTTCGATATAGAATAACATGTACCGGTACGCCCTACCTTATAGTGATATTATGGGCACGGCCATATCGATAGGCTATGACCCGTACCGATACACCTTGTGTCAAAATAAGAGAATTTTACTAATTTTTCAGACAATTGACCACCCGAAACATGTTTAAACTTTACGAAACTTATAAAACACATTTCTCAGGTATTAAATTTATCACATATCAAAACTTGCATGACTTTGACATCGTTTGCATAGTTTCACTACTTGAGTGTCTTTAGGGTCTCTAAATGCATATTTCCTAGTCTAACCCATGATAAGCTATTTCTTGCTTTACCTTATATTTATATCATATTGATACTTCTACAACATACTCAAGCATACATTTAACATAGTAATTATTTCATAACATTAAGTGTATCTAGGACCAAACTATGTGACATAATAGTGCACAAAAACATATCATAACAAGTTCATGCTTATTATGACCACGTGCCACCATAGTAGGAGTTAAGGGAAACATATGAACTTTACACAAAATACTTACTTGAGTGACTTGCAACTCCAATAGCACAATCGGTTCCTAGAAAGCCTCAGCATGAAATAAGATGTGTTGGGCTTATATAGCCTAGTGAAATAGTCAACACAATTATAAAGAAAGGCATACTTCTCATGGATGTAATCATGCAATATATCACAAGGAATATTCATATCATGTTTGTTCATAAGTTATGATTGATAATTCAATTAAATTAATATCCTTGGATCAATGGCAGTAATGGATACATGAATTCTACCAACATCGCCAAAACATGATTGGTCATTCTCGCCGAAATCACCAAAGACCATAATACATACATCCTTTTGTCTCGTCAATAAGGGTCTTAGTCTAAGGACCATAATCTACCCATACATGAGCTCAGTAAATCTTATAGCATGCAAATTGTATCCAAAGCATATTTGTACCAAGGAGACCATAAATTAACAATAATCAAGTTTCATAGTTCTTAATGTATATGACATAGTATACTGGGACTTTAGCCCCCTTCCATGGTGTAATTCATAGCATATCATGTTCATGTACATGCATAACATCATCATATTGCATATGCATATTACCCAATTCTCCATATAACATATTACCATGCTTATAATTCATTAGGGACATAATAAACTTACCACAAGAAGATTTTCACGCATTTGCTCTTCGAGAGCCTCGACTTACCAATACATGTAACAACAAATTAACCAAATGCACAGCCAATCCCAAGACACAACTGCATTCATCGATGAATCTGAAGCTGTTAGGGCTCTCGGATGACGACTCCTTTGATGGGAGACTTGGATTGATCGAAAGGGCTTGGTGATTCCTCACCACCGATGGATTTCTCTAAGACAACATGGAATTTCATCAATAGAGATTCCTAGACAATTATGAGTCTATAACCATATCCATAGCTAATTTAGCTAAGGAAACTACTTGCTTTAGCATATAAACTCATAGCTTGGAAACAATAGAGATTCTTGAAATTACCCTCAATAGATTTCATGATGTTCATCACCTAATTAGTCTTGAATTCATAAGCTAGGTTCATGCGCTTACCTTAGTTAATATAAGGGTTGAGTTTGATTAAAGAAATCAAAGGAAAAACAAAGCTTTCTTCAAGCTTCCATGGAGGTGCTTGCTTATTCAAGCGAGGTGTGAGCTTTGGTAGGGATGGGGAGTTTCTAGCTTAATTTTTCAACCCATTCAAATTAGCTATCAGCTTTCCTTCTCAATTCTTTTAATTGTTAGGCTTTTCCTTGGTTGGAAGTAAGCTACTCTCAAGGTGCCACACGTTGGTGACTAGACAATTTAAGGTCCAATTCCAAGGCTTTTCTTCGAATTTTTTCTCATTGTTAATTGCATTTTTTTTATCATACAGAAAGAGAAGAGTTGGTTAGAACCCTTCCTGAATGTAGCGAGTTAGGAAGGATGGACAACTGTCATAAATAGTTTCGCCATCGGATGCACCACGGCTAGCTCCAGCCAAGACATCAGCTGCTTTGTTATGCACTCGACTCACCTTCCGAATATTCACTACCTAGTCAAGCTTTAAAAGGTTCCGAACAGTATCAGCATTGGCATTACCGTGGAGAATATCAGGTTGATTTGTGAGTAAGGCGATTACCTCGGCACTATCAGATTCCACTCCAACTTTCCGATAACCCATATGCCATAAATGCTTTAAGGCATCATGGACTGCCCATAATTCAGCTAAAATCACAGGGCACCTTCCCAAGCTTCGTGAAAATCTGAGTATTCGGTCTCCCTTGTCATCATGAATGAGGCCACCACAAGCTGCTGCATCATCGCTCAATCGGACAGCTCCGTCTACGTTGGCCTTCACCCAACCTTGTTGTGGTTTAGTCCAATGAGTAGCAGACCGCAAGCCATCACCATTCAGCTGCCTACTCCGTAATGTCACAACTCCAATAGGTTGCATAGCTAGAAGCATGCGTGAACATTCACGGAGGACAGATTCCAATTCCACAAAGTTCTCCTGGAAAATTCTCTTGTTCATGCGTGACCATAGGATCCAACAAACAATCGCAAAACGAGCTTCCATGTTTTGACTATCTTTAGCAAATTCAGGTGATCCATTCATGGGTGGGTAGACCGTTGAACTCCATTAGCTTATTTGCTTTGATGATTTGGCTCCAAATAAGCTTGACCTTAACACAATCTCTCAAGACATGCAAATCATCCTCGACCACATCATTACAATTCGAACATCTATTATCGGAGGACAAATGACGCCTCACCCGCTCTTTGTTTGCGAGGAGTTTTTCATGCAAGGTTAATTGCAAACTTTGACGCAACTGAATTGCTTTAATCCTTGGTCATTATGATGGGTAACCCATGGTGATTAGGTTGGCCACTTAACTTCCGTGGTACAAATTGTGGAAGATGGCTTTGTTTAAATTTAGTAAAACAATTTTTTTTCTATATTTTAATTATAAAAAATGTTAAATTTAGATGGCATTGGCGTTTGCTTATTGGTAGATAGGGTTCATTTATCTCTGCTAGAAAAGTTGGATGCCATATTGAATTTAAGTAAGGTGTTACGAGGAGTGAGTTCATGTCTGATTCATATGCGCAATAAGCTACTAAAAAGTTTTTATAGATATTTTGGGTTTGAAGACTTAACTCGATATATGGAGGATTCTAAAAAACTCAATCATTCACACTTATGTGAACACACTATGTGAATATAAAAGATTCTTTCTTAATATAGGGAATATTATGATTTTGTATCATTTGTGATAGGTGGGCTTCAATCTTAGCCGTCTATATAAATTAGTAGAGACCATCAAATTTAAGGTTACAACTATAAATAGAGGCAACTCCTAACTCACTTGCATTATCCATCATTTGAACAATCAAATTATTTGTTCTAAATTCTATCTTTTATTTTTTGCGTACATATAATACAATATGGCATAATGTATAATGACTATGTATGAATATCACCAAGTATCAGTGTAATTTAATTTTCTGAGAGATCACATACCAAAATGCAGTTTAACAATCACCACATAATAGTTTCCCAAAAAAAGTTAGACTTTTTAAAAATATTAAAGTAAAATTATTTATTTAATAAAATTTATAAAATCGTATTTATTATCATATATATATATATATATATATATATATATATATATATTCTTACAGCCTTTTGGTTTGGTGACTTTTGGTATAAAATAAGAGTGCTTTAAAACAAGTACAAATTTGAGAGTGCAACTGCAAGCTTGTTCTCAATTTTGATAAACCCCTATAAAATAAATATTATAATTAAATTTTAATAATATATATATTGAAAACTTACTAAAACTTATTTTTTTATCATTGTAATATCGATATACGTTAGAAAATGAGCATGCAAGAAATTTTTCCATATGCCCCTCCTGTTTTGTTGTGTTCGAATTTTCATGCACAACGTGAGCTGATTTTCATGTGCCTAAAGATTTGGTTTTCCAGCAACATCTTCAGGCTTGGAATATTATAAAGAACTGAGAAAATAGGTGAAATGTTGTGGCTGTTGCATTGAAATATTATAAATTTAACTTTTAGTGGCATTGATAATGAACAAGCTTTGGTAGGGAGTTCTAATCATTAGGGACACAAACCAAAAGGCTTTGGAATGTGGGGTGTAAATACTCGATTCAATTTATAAAGTTGAATCATTTGAGTTCAAATCGTGTTTAAAATTTAAAAATTCAAACAATAAAAAAATTGAATACTAGAGTTGCCTCGTTTTGATATTCAATTACGCAATTTAATTGTTTTGTGATTTAGTTCCTGATTTATTTTTTGTTTCTTTTATTTTAAGTTTATTTTTATTAAATTCAATCGCATGCTCCTTAACCACGGTAGAATCCTCGCGTAAACTCAATTCAACCTTTTGACAACATTTTTTTGCAATTTGCTCTCTTAATATAGTCATATGACTTTAACGTTTTATAATTTTTTTCTTCCCAATTCCTTGACTACTTTATTTTCCTACCAATATTTTATTCTTAAAATCACTTGTTTTAAAAAAATAACAATATAATATATCATATAAATTTAGATGATATTTGACTTATTAAATAATATTTTAAATCCTACTTATACATGTGAAAAGACTATGAAGAAATATGTATATAATACATGGTTAGAGAGAATTGTCTAAATTGAAACAAACAAATACCATACTATATATAATTACAATTAAATTTGAATAAATTTCAAATAAAGTTTGACTTATTCTATCTCTTTTAAAAGATACTATGTCACTACTCGGACTCAAACTGAGATTGTGTTATGATTTTTCTTCTAAAAATAATTATGATTTTAAATGCAGTTTGCGGTATTGTGACAACCTTCAAAATCGTAACGATGAAACCATTGCATTGCGACTGCAATTTAATACTATACTCTTGCAAAAAAAATTATAGCTATCCAGATCTTTTAAGATAATAATATTATCTTTTTCATCGGAACTATTGCGAAGGTTTGTTTTTAAAATACAAGGACTAAAAGTAATTAAATTAAATTACAGAGACAAAATTTACACCTTACATATAGTACAAGTACTAACTACAGAATTTAACAAAAAGAAATAGGAAGAAAAAAACCTTATCTTTTTTCTAACACCACACACTCCCCTAACGCAGAAAACAAGCTTCGTCCTCACCAGAAACCTCAAAAAACAACAACAACAATGGCAACCCTTCGTTTCACTCCATCTCCATCTCCATCTCCATCTCCATCTCCATCTCCTCCATTGATTCTCAGCAAACCAAAACACCCCACCGCAGTTTCTAAGCTCAACCCCAGAAGCCACCACTGGTCACATAGAAGATTCTCGGCACTGATAGCAAGATCTTACAAAGTGGTATTGGAGCACGAAGGCAAGTCCACGGAGCTAGAGGTTGAAGACGACGAGACCATTCTATCAAAGGCGTTGGACGAGGGCCTGGACGTGCCGCATGACTGTAAGCTCGGGGTTTGCATGACTTGTCCGGCGAAGCTGGTGAGCGGCAGCGTTGATCAGAGTGAAGGTATGCTTAGTGATGATGTTGTGGAAAGTGGGTTTGCTTTGCTTTGTGTGTCTTATCCCACTTCGGATTGCCATATCAAGACTATTCCTGAGGAAGAACTGCTTGCTCTGCAGCTAAAAACAGCCAATGATTGAAACCCTTTTTCTCTTTCTTTTCGTGTATTTTGGATGCCGAGTTTGTTCTTGAATGAATTGGAGTTTGCCAATGTTGTTCATTTCATCATTTATGTGAGAGGATAGAAACATGAACTGTTAATTTCATAATATTTCATAACTTAGTATTGTACAATTCTGAAGTATTAAAGGTCTATTTGTATTCACGTGGTTCGAATCCGGACATTTACATAGAGAATTATGCAAATGAGCACTATATCGGCCAAGTAAATGGCAATACCTTGTGTATGATCATGTAAGTAAATGTCAATTTGCTTTCTTTGGTCTTCTTTGTTTAAGCGCAATCATAGACCGGACCATTTGATGCTTAATATTGTCTACATTATCCAAGTCTTGATCGTATTCGAATTTGTTTATAGGGGAATTGTCACCTACCCTCTAATTCGCTTGTTGTGTTCATCTACGTATTCAAATTCGATTATAGAGTACTCAAATTCAATTATAGGGGACTCGGACTCGATTATAGGGCAACCGTCACCTACCCTCTGATTCGCTTGCCGTGTTCATCATCTACGAGTTCAATACCTATGTCTTCGTTATTTAAATTTGGAGCAAAGAAACTAGAAGTTCCAATTATGGGAATGCAGTAGCTTATAAGCAACGTGAAGTAGTTGGATTTGGGGTTGGAATTGACAGTACTGAGTAAGCTTTTAGTGGCAATTCACCAAATGGATTGGTTCCTACTCCAAGAAATATCTGCTTGTGAGCATGAAAAATTGGAGTGTCTCTTTACAAGTAAAGCCTACTTTAACTTCAATAAATCACTTATATTAGATAGGTTCATATGATTATATGGTAGTATCTATTCTTTACTCTTAGTCTTTAAAAAAACACCGAATCCAAATCACCTAAGAACAAAATTATCCTTTACCCTATACATGAGACCGTTCTGGTTCAAGTCCCCAAACACTTTGATTAAAGAGTATGGGTCCTTTTAAAAGTCCCCACAACAGTCCCATCCCATCTTCCATAAAAACCAACATGTATGTTTCCAATGGAATCAAGGGCTGTCTGGTAATGATTAAGCCATCTCTTTGAGAACACAAGGATGTAAAGAGGCTCATCAGCTGAGATAAACAGTAGGAACATTTTCCCTACAAACTAATCCTACATGGTAGTCTTGAGTTTAGACATTGTTTTCCTTAACCACAATCACCTAGTACTAGAGTTTTTCCATCAACATTAGAAATACGGCTTCTCCCAAAAGTGAGAAGCACGGCAGTTATAATTAAACACACATGCATCGCTACCATTAAAACGGTTAGTGATATTACAAACAAACCATTTTAGAAATATAAACTTAGATCGGTCGGGTAGAAGTCAGCGTATCAGTGGTTACCATCGCCAGAGTAGTTGTTCGTCATTGTCTATCGGTAGTAAGCCTGCTGATATGCCGGTGCCAAACTGTTGCCGTAGACCCCATATGCGGGGTAGTTCATGGGAGCTACAGGGTATGAACCAGCAAGGGGAGGAGGGGCTGCTTCTGGTGAATATGCATAGGGATTGGTGGGTGGGCTCCTGCTTCCGTACATGGCAGGTGGTGGGGATGGGTATCCCGGGACTGGAGTGGGGTACTGGGTGTGCGAGGGAGACATTACAAATGGAGGAGGTGCAGGAAAAGAGGAGACGTATGCGTTCGTCAAACGGCCAGCTTTAGCCGGAGGCATAGGACCGCCATTACTTACACGTGTTCGCTTGTTAGCAGGGACTACAACTGTCTTTCTCTTCTCAGTCTTGGGCTTCTCTAACTGCTCAAGGCGTTTCTTGAGGTTTTCAGGCGGGAACTCAGCCTCGAGTTTGTACTCCTCAATGCACTTGACGACAACTCGAAGTGCTGATTGCTCTTTGCGTGCGGCAAGTTGCTGCAAAAATCAAGAACAAAGATTCCCCATCACAAAAGAGATATACAAAATGATAACACCATTATCCATGCTACGCATGCTTTATCATCTAAAAAAACATCACATTTTAGTTTATTTCAGTTAGCAGGCAAATAAATCAGCTTACAGCTTAAAGCAAACCCCAGGAGGAAACCCTTGCATCAAACATTCAATTAAGTAAAAAATGGATAATCCAAAATCGTAGAGTTAAACGAATCAGCAGTATGAGTAAATATGGGTAATTGGGTATACCGCAGCCCGGCCAGTATTGATGGGATCGTCTAAGATAGAAGATGCAGCCTTCTTTGCATCCCTCAAGAAAGCTTTCAGCAGGGGTACAGGGGGGAACTTGTCCACAAGGCCAACTTCATAAGTAAAATGAACTGCATCGAGCTGCTGTCCCTTGCTGATCAATTCTTCAATCATGTCTATATACAAAAATTGGACGTGTTATAAACTCAACCTTATAATTGAAACTTAATGGTACAAATCACTGCAAATTCATACGGTAGAAATCCATAGAATGAAATGAAATGTTGACCATGTTAAGGATTAAATAATGATGTTTGAGTTATGCAGGATACGTCATTGGTTGCAAAACCAACACCGTTGAATTCATACTCTCCCTCTCTAACAAACTAACACAACTGTCGACTTCAAAAAGAAACTTATAATACATATTCTATCCCATGAACATATCTAGCTTCACCCATCTTAAGATTAAGTTCAAGTTCTTAACCCATTTGAACCAATACAACATAATCAGTACACTTTTCACAAGATGCAGCACAGAGTTTCCAAATGCTAAGATTGCATCTCGATATTAGTTCCCCTAACTGGTCACCTGAATACAGACCATATACTCTCCAAAAACCAAAAACAATATAGACACTCGAATCAATCAAACAATGATCAAATTACACAAGCCATTTTGAAAGCATGTAACCTAGAAAATGAACAGGCACATGTTAGGTAGCATTAAAACAATAAACAGAAGCTAATCAACATCTCAGACCATAATATACTTAACTATGCTAGTCAACTATTGCTCAAGTCTCTTCGTACCGACATGCCTACAGACTTCTGATTCAAACCCTCTAAATACAAGGAAAAACTTTCTATGAAAGTTAGCATTCCACCATCTAGCACATAAAACAGGAATCTGAGACTGGCTCTAAATGCAACATAGCTCATGAAATGTTCTAAAAATCTGATCTTCACAGCAACCATGTTAATTCGGAAAGTTCAGCTCATAAGGGTTCATATAAATCACAGTTAAACATCAAAAAGGAAAATCATACCGGGCATTTGATCGCCGAGGCCGAGAGAAACGGCAAGCTTGGGCATTTGTTTTCTCCAAGCAGAACCAACAACAAGCTTCCTATAAAACTCCAGATCCTCTTTCTTAACAATCCCAAACGTAACCAAATGCTGCAAAAAGGTATGAACATCAGGGGTCTTCACATTCTCAATTCCACCTCTCTCTTCAAGGCTCTTTTTCCAAGTCTCCGCGATCTCTTTCGCCTGCTCCTTCATACTAGGCGTGACCAGCATCCTTGATTTTCCGATCACCGGATCGACCACCACCGGAATTAAGCTTTCGAGAATCAAAACACAAGCCCAAGCTAAATCACTTCCTCCCTCATTCCCTCTTTTATCCACCGGAAATACCTCTGATATGGCTTCCATAACGAACCTCGCCGGATCGATGCATTCTGATAAAGCTGCAGGGATTTTCTCTCTTAACAAATCGATTTCCTTCTTTTTTCTGGTGACGAAGTTCCAGAACTCTTTAGCTTCCATTTTCAAGCACGATGATTTCAGGCGTTGCAAAAGGTCGTCACCGTCGTCGACCTCGCCGTCCGGGTTCTCTTCGACGTCTTCACTAAGTGTTCTCATGGCGGCTTTGGTGTTGAACTCGACTCTGTTGAGCGCGATCTTGACGCTGTCCACGATGCTGAGTTCGCGCTTCTTTAGTGAATCGAGTGAGGTTTTGGTCTCCGAGTCTAGCGTCTCGATCTTGCGTTTCAAGGTCTCCGACTGCTTCAACAGGTTCTGCTCGAGTGAGTTTATGTGATCGGAGAGCTCTTTCCAGAGGAGAGTGCAGCTCGTCATCAGAGAGGTCTGCCGCTGGAACTCATCGAAACTCGGCTGTTCCAACTCAGTCAACTCGCCAGGATCGTGGATCGACCCCATGTTTGGTTTATCGGTGAAACTCGTCTCTTTACTTAACTCGTTCGGTGACTCAGCAGCCGAAAACCGAAAAAGAGAAAACGAAGGAAAGAAACTAGAATCCCTAGCAATGGGAAGTAGAAAAAAGCCTTAAGAGACAATGACGTGGGTGCTTCAAAAGGAGACACGTGTAATGGGTACTGAAGAAAAATGATGGGGAGCAATGGGTGTTGCTACCTTACGCGGTGGTGCGTAGGATAAGGGGGTCGAACTAAAATACGAGTAGAGAGTGAAGGGTGCGTAGGATAAGGGATAAGGAGGTGTTTGGTTGTCAGTGATAAAAAAACATAAGAGAGTGGAGAGCTTTTCCCGAAAATCGAAGTGGAGTGGAAAAAGTAAGGAAACAAACAAACAGGGAAGGAGGGAAAAGCTGGGCAAAGTAAAAGGGAGGCAAGTGGTCCAGTGGGCAGTCCACGTACCCACATGGGAGGCGTCAGAAAAAAGAAAAAAAAATAGTTGTCTACATGTCGGTTTAAATGATAAATAATTTCATATCAGTTAAGTAAAACAAGTGTGTCACATATTAAATTAAATTAGTCAGGACAAATCGTGGAAGAACTAAGGCCAATCAAAAATTAATAAAATAATATTTTGATTCGAAATGATCTAATATTTATATTTTTAAATTATTCAAATGAGTAATTTGTTTTGGACTGAATTATTCTATTAGTCCTTTAAAATAGGATGGATTCTATTTTGGTTCTTAAATAATAAAAAAACTTTGTTGATTTATTCATTAAATTTCCAATTTGATTTTAATCAAGAAATTGTTATGCCTAAGATGAAGGTGGATAAAAGTCAGACTCATATCGAAAAAATTAAATCATTGGGTTTGATTCGATGCGAAAATATTTAACTCGTTTTGACTCTACTTGTAATTTCATAAATTTGACTCAAAAATTTTTTAAATAAAGATTGAGTTATAAAATGGAAATTCAAATAACTCATAATTTTTAATAATTAGTGGATTAATTTTTATGTTTGAGTCGGATTTCTCAATTCTGCCTAATATTTTATATATATCACACATGAAAAAATATGAAGAACATATGTGTATTGTATATGGTCAGGGACGAACACAAGATGTAATGTTAGAGGGGCGAACCTATAAAATACGAGGGGGTGAACCTATAAAATTCTAGGGATGAACTTAAAAAAATTTAGGTGGCGAAAATAGATTTTCAATAGAAATTTTCTAAATCATATACGAATTTTAAAATTTTATGGGGGGCGACCGCCCCCTCCAACCCCCTCGGTTCATCCCTGTATATGGTTATAGAAAACTATTTAAATTGAAACTAAGTAATAGCATAACATTATAAATATTTACAATTAAATTTGAACAGAAACTCAAACAACTTAACTCGAATAAAAAAAAATCTCAAATAAAGTTTGAGTTATAAAATAGGATTCTTCAACTCAACTAACTTAAATTTTTTTTGTATCGACTCGACCAAATGTCCACCCTTACCTAAGATGGTAACACGATTAGGAAATAAGACATTTAAAGGACTTGGCATTAAATAAATTTATATAATTATACATTTGGTTCTCATTACTTATACATTCTATTAATTTATTTATAATTTAATTGAAAATTCCTTAATAAATTTAATTAACCAATGGTGATATTTAGAAAACATGAATGAGGTATAAATTTAAAAGAAAATCAAATTTATATAACTAACTTAACTAAAAAAAATTGAACCAAATTTATATACCTAACTTAACTAAAAAAATTGAACTATTAAATTGAATTTTAAAACTAAATTTGAATATCTAATTAAACTAAAAATGTTTAAATATTAAATCAAATTATAAAATCGATTTCAGATTAAAAATGTGTTTATCTTAATAAAATGGGCTATGATCCTAGGGATGGGCATTTTACCCGATCCAGTCGGGTTCCGACCCCATCTGGTTAGATCGGGTCGGATTTTTTAATAAAAAAATCGGGTTCGGGTCGGTCGAGCTCGGTTTTAGGGTGGAAAATATCCAACCCGATCCGACTCGAAATTAATTGTATAATTTTCACTTAAATTTTTAGGGATATTTATAATAATACCTTAAATTATTTACAATTTAATCCTTAAAATTATAATTTTTTTACGATTAAGTCACCTTAAAATTATTTTTACAATTAAATCTCTAAAATTAATTTTTTCTATAGATTAGGTATGTTTAATGTATTTAATTTCGGGTCGGATCAAATTCGATTTTAGAATATTTATTTTTGGGTCGAATTTAAAAGAATAAAAAAACTCAACCTGACTCGATCCGACCTGACCCGACCCGTACCCATTGGGCTCATTATTGGAATGTGGGGGTTCGAAGATTCGGACACGTGAGGACGTGGGTGCCCATAATGATGTTTCCCAATGGGTGGAAATTTAAAAATATGTGGGGGGCGTGATTACGTCTTTTCATAAATCAGATCCTAAATTTTTGAGAATAATAATTCATAATAAAAGTTAATAATATTTAGTATGTTTTCTTAAATTACAATTATAATAAATAAACAATAACAATCAATACACTTGTATAATTATAATCAGAATAAATTAGTACAATGCTAAAATAAGTAGATTGATAGTTGCAGGGACGGATAGGCTGTAAACGAACCATTATCGCGAATACAAACGAGGGTATGTTCATGTTCATTTGTGTTGGGATATTTGTTTTGATATAATAATTTGAAAAATAATTTTAGACTAAATTAAAAATAATTCAAAAATATTTTTAAGTTCAAACAACTTGAAAATATGTTTGAGAAGGTTTCAAAAGGTTTTGGAGTGTTTTTAAAATGTTTTAAAGTAGCCAAACCTAAGTTCTCAGCTCAACTGTATCGATACGGTATACCCCGTTTCAATACGTCTTTGGGTTTCAGCTACAGTCTATTTGAAACTGTCAAAACTCGTACCGATACAGGGCTTGCTCGTATCAGTACGAAGCTGGGTCGTTTCGATACGCCTCTTAGCGTTTCGATACTCCTACATGGCAAAATCTCCAACGGCCAAAACCCTTCAACGGCTATTTTCCCAACGGTCTTTTAACTTGCAGGCTGTACCGATACACTCCTAAGTGTATCGATACGCACAATCTAAAAAAGAGCTCAACGACTAGTTTCTGAAGAACACGTACCGATACGGCTACCCGCGTATCGATACGATCAGCTTCAGAACTGTATTTATTGTGAGAAATAAAAGTCCCAACAGCTCCAATTCAATCTCAACGGTCACCAACGGCTAGAAACTCATTTGGGAGTATAAAAGGGACCTCCATGCATCTATGAAAGACTTAATGATCCTATTGTCAACAACATTATGATGCAAAAATTGTCGTAGAGCTGAAATTTCCATTCCTTGTATAGACAAACACTTGCGAGCTCAAATTGTCAATGTATGCTTAAATGTTCTAGGATTTGGGTGAGAGCTTCAGTGTGCAAACATCAACCTTTAGAGAGGGATTTCTGTTTGCTAAGTTTTCTCTTGTTTGAGAGAGTTCCCAAAGCTCGGTTTGTGAGCTTTGGATGCTAGACTTGGGTTGTGAGTCTAGGTTGTAAAAGGTTGCCTCCTAAGCCTAGAAAAGGAAAGAATTCTTAGTGAATTGGTTGAAATCCTTGGTGGGGAGCTAAGGTAGTGGAGTAGGCTTTAGTTAGAAAGCTGAACCACTTTAAATTCTTTGTGTCTAATTCTTAATTTTTGCTTCCACCACTATCACCCAAAAATCAATATTCTCCACCACTTGGCAAGCAAATCGGCTGAAGATATCGAGCTCCACAGTTTGTTTATTTTTAACCGAACAAATGAATGAACACGAACAACTAAATGAACATAATTTCTTGTTCGTGTTCGTTTGTTAAGGAATGTAGCTTGTTCGTGTTCGTTCATGTTCGTTCGTTAAAATGTTAAACGAACGTAAATGAACACAAACGAACGAACATAAAGGACATATGTGAATAAATTTAAACGAACAGACATATATGAATATTTTTTAAAATATAATACTTGTTTATGAGAAAAAATAAACATAAGTGGACATATGTGAATAAATTTAAACAAACGAATTACCGAACGTTCACGAACATAAATGAACGAACAAGTCATTTGTTCGTGTTTGTTCATTTAATTAAACGAACGAAAAATCTTGTTCATGTTCGTTCATTTAATAAATAAACGAACATAAACAAACTTCTCGCCGAACGGTTCATAAATAATTCACTAAACTTTTGGTTCGTTTACAGCCCTAGGGACGGACATACATTGAGGGTGAGGGGCAATTGCCCCCTAACATAAATGGTTTGACTATACTTTAAGCCTTTGATAGTTTTGAGATCATATCAATTAAGTCATTGTCTTTTAAAATTGTTTGATATAATTTATTTTAAAAACTTTATTAGTTTTAAAATTAATTAAATTAAGCACTAATTTTTAATTTTTTCAGTTTGATTACTTTTATGACTTTTTAATTTTAAAACAAGTGAACTTAAATCCCAACTCCTTTAATTTTTATACTTTAATTACTTTTTAAGATCTCGATTGTCCTAAAGTTATACAATTTACTTCTCGTGATTCAATCCTAGTTCTGTTTCAGAATACTTGAAATCTATTTGAAATTATAATAAAATAATTTTAGACAAGACCTAAATTATAAGTTTGAACTAAGTTGATTTAATATATATGCCATTAGATTCATTAAACAACGTTCAATTTTTAAATTCTTATGTTGCAGATGAAATAAACTGAGAAAATTACTCTTGTAATAAATTTTTATAATCTTTTATCTAGACCGATTAACTAATAAACCATATATCAATAATTATTAAAAAAATATGACACGAACTTTTGTAAAAAAATCTAAATTAGATGTCAATAACTAAATCAAGAATTCATTAAAAAATTTAAATAGGATAAAATGTATATAAAAATTATAATTCGAATGTATTATAAATGGATAGATTTTTATCTTCGGAACAAACCTCCCCCGGTTGGTGTTTACATGCGACAAAGACAATGACAACCAGAGATGGCATGATATGACATGGTTGGTTCATAAATTCCTGAATTTAAGGTTTTATTTTATTTTATTGTCATATGAATTAGGAATAGAAATATTGAAATGTAATATTATTATACATTTTATTAGTAGGGATGGTTGAAAGATTTAACAGATTATGTACGATCTATTAAAATAAAAAAATTTATTTTAAAAAATTAAAATGTTTGTTAATTTTTTTGCCCATGCAGCAGATTAACTTTTAAATAAAAGTTGGCCTATCAAAATTTAAAACCCATAGGGTACACACATCATTTTTGTTTTCCCCCATTTAATTTTTTTGTTGCCTTTTTTTTACTTGTTTACGATTATTTTTATCGTACAAACATTTATCTTAATTTTATTTTTTTGCATATTTTTTTGAATTTTATGCGATCGTTCTTATTACTTAAAAACCATCATCACGTTGTTTTCCCCATTTATTTTATTATTAGTCCAAAACTAATATTTTAATTTTATATTACAAGCATCTAGTGTAACCCATTTTGGACCTTCCTTTTTCTTGGGATCTTGTAAAGTTGTTCTTATTACACACGTTCAAAATCATTCTAATTTTATCGAATACATTATGCTATATGAAATTACATTTTATCAAATTTCCAAAATAATTTTTTGGGATGTATTAATATTAAAGATCAAAAAGTACTTTTTGTTGTCCTTTCGGTTTTTAGGACTTTATCTTTATTAATTGATTTCACTCTAGTTTTGGTGGATGATGATGAAACAATGACTATACTGAATTCTAACGCTATTAAGCACAAGTTATTAATGTTGGATCAACAAATTGGTATAAAAACACAACACTTTTGAACTAAGTTGCTCGGACTCTTTATTTTTCTTTAAGTACCCGTGTTTGACACATGAATATGAGAATATGAGAATATGATCTCCAATGATCCTCTATATGCATGTAAAATCTCAAAAAATATAACCTTACTCGTGTTGGATATCTCAAGTCCAGGTAGCATAGCTTTTGAACCTCAAATACCTAAAGCCTCCGAACTTAAAATAAACATCAAGATCTTGATAGAACCCCTTTTGAGCTGCATAAAACAAATGATACATGAAATGACATATGAAAATGAAATTATGAATAAAATAAAATTAAAAAGAAAACAAGGAACTCATTCAATCAAGAAACTTGCTTTTGAAATCAATCAAATGTTGCCATATATGATTAGAACAACAAAAACCAATGCAAATTTGCAACATAACAACTACCTTTAACCTTTTAGAAACTCAAAATCTACTTTGGAAGGGGAAAAATTGTATGATAAGCAAAAAGATATGCATTTAATTTATCAAAATAATCAAATATCGAACCTTGGTATAGTCCCAAGGCGACGTGGATCGTACTCTGTTGCCTGCCTAAGGGCTCTAGCGAAAGCCTTAAAGGTTGCCTCAATAATATGATGTGAATTATTTCCTGCAATCTGTAAACACGAAAAGAATAATATCAAAAAGCTAAACAGCTCAGTTACTTGCAATTTCTTTTGCGAGTACTATAATAGGGCAGCCAAGCAAGAATACGAATTACTACCTGCCGTATGTGTAGTGTCATGCCAGAAGTATTGACCAAAGACTGGAAAAAATGCTCAACCAACTGTGAATATTAAATGTTAAAAGTGTGTTGGTGAAATTCAGCATAAATATATTTTGAAAGAAAGCAATATTAAGGAAGCTACCAGCAAGAAAGCTATATAAAACGATGAAACCCCGTCAACAAGTTTCCCCCAAAATCAACAAAATAAACACAGTTAAACCAGACTAAATAAACAATGTTGATTACCTGAGTGTCATATGTCCTGACTCTTGCCATAGGAATGTTTAAATCAAAACTTAAATGCGGCCGGCCAGATAAATCCTACAACAAAACCATATGAAACTTATTAGGAAACATGGTTTTTGAATAATTACATCAAGATAAATCCAAATTCAATAATGTTTCATAGAAGTCATCATCATGTCACATTATAAAAGTGTGAGGTTTTACTTTTCAAGCCTCAAGGCTTTGTAAATCCTACTAAATTTCGAAGTTCACTGCATAATTTACTTTCGAAAGCTACAAGTTCGAGAAATCATCTGAATAATATGACAAGAATATCTTGGATTCAAAAATACATATTGATGGTTTCGAGTTTCAAATGGTACCATAAGATCATGGTTAAGAAATAACTATGCAATGAATGTCATACCAGTGAAACATGTACTAATGCTTCATCGAGAGGAGCTGAAAAATCACCTAACCGGTTAATCCCTTTCCGGTCACCAAGTGACTGAAGCAATGCCTGAAAGAAAACAGACAACTGATTTAATTCACCCAGAAATACAAATCAAAATCCTGAACTGTTGACAGAAACCTACCGTTCCAAGAGCAAGGTCAACATCTTCATTGGTGTGATGATCATCAATGTGAATGTCTCCTGTAGCATTGACGTGCACATCGAACAGCCCATGAGATGCCAATTGCTAAGATTAAAAACCATGGAAAGTAAATCAAATCAACAGCTCAGAAGAACCAAAAAAATCACACCAAAAAGTTAAAATGAAAACAAAGAATCATACATCCAGCATATGATCAAGAAAGGGAATACTTGTAGTAGAATTAGCAACTCCAGTTCCATCCAAGTTTATCTTAACCCACACATTCGTCTCTTTAGTTACCCTTTCCAGTTCTCCAATACGACCTAAACCACTCCCCAAGAAAAAAAGAAGTTAAACCTAAGATGGAAAAAGATGAGATACATTAAAAGGAATAGTTTTTATGGTATTTTGGGATTTGGGTTTTGTTTACCTGAAGCAGTTGAAGGGGAAATTGGGGAGGAGAGGCGTTGCTTTGGGGAAGAGAGGAACAAGAAAGCGTCGACTGGGAATTGGTGTTGTTCATTTGTTTCAAAGTGAGAGGGGAGAGTGAGTGATGGAGAGAGGAAGAAGAGGGGTTGAAGTATGTCTATGAGGAACTCCGGGATTGGATTTTAATAGCGTGACTGCGGCGGCGTTAGTTAGGTGTTGAGGAGGTGAGGAAAGTAGGCTCCATTGTTGAAATCGAAAATACAAACTCCATTTGTTGATGCCAGGGTGAAAAGAAAATACAAACACAAGTTTTTATTTTTCAACTAAAAAGGTTTAATATACAAATTGGCCCTTGAATTTGTTAAGTTTTCTCATGTTGGTACCAAATCATTTTTAGACCATTATAATAAAGAATTCTCAAATTAGAACATTTAAACAATTAATTAAATTCTTGATGTAAAACTAATCGCGCTAATTTGATTTAGTAATTATTTTATCCTCATGAACTTTGGTACAAAACTTTTATTTTTTTTTTTAAAGACCATTATAAGTTTTTTAAATTTTAAATTGTTGATAAAATTTCAAATTTAAAATTAAAATTTAACATTTTATTAATTTAACATTTTAACAATTAATTAAATTAAAACGATGTAAAATCAATAAAACCCGTAAATTAATTTAATAGTTCAACAATTTCAATTATATAGAATAATAATCCATTTGATATTTGACAATTATTACATGTTAAAATAATAAGGTTCAAAAAAAATAATGCCATTGAAGATCACATGTTAAACTCAATTAGTTGTTAAAATATCACATCAACATGACGTACTAATTTATATATCAAACCAAAACTTTAGTTATCAATTAAAACAACCATAAAATAATTTCTTATAGAAAAAAAAGCTCCACAAATACAAATGCATTAAGAGACATAAAAGGTACTGATACAGATTTCAATTTTCAAACCCAAAAATTCATTAAAGATCAAACTAGGTCCAGAATACAAAATTCAAATGGGATAACTCAAAAAGAAGTAAAATGAGCTCAGTGCTTTAATGGCAAACAACAGATAATGGAGGTATATGAGCAAGGGATTTTGATTGTATTGCAGCATGAAAACTAGCTCATGCCTGTGGGGATCTCACTTCTTCTTGGCAGCATCTCCAGCCTTGGTCTGCAAAATGTGGGTAAAGTCACCATTGATAGACAAAATAAATTTCGGGAAAAGAATAGTCGAAAAATGGAACACCCTGATTTACCTTCTTTACACCTCTGATCTTCTTGGCTCTGTTTTTCCTTTCCTTCATCTGCTTTCTAGACTTTTCAACCTTGGTATCAAGTCCATTCTGTCATAAGAAGAAAAGAGGTTCAGAATTGATGAAGCAAAGCATGTATAAAAGCACATATTGCCATAGGGGCGTATGTGCATATTGCTTGAAGCTATTGTTTTCAAAAGTTGTGTCACAAGATGATATAATTGTCCGATGCAACAGGAATACTCTTTATACAAAGGCAAAGACACATTTGACGTAGGAAACACAGGTTGTTTGTTTAATGACTTCACTAAACTTATTTCTACATTACAAAATTATCACCCCATGAGATGATACCTAGCCTCAAGCAATGAGCCAACATAACAAAAACCGAATAACATAAATAATGCCATCTATAACGACTTCTCAGCCAAACAATAACATCACAACTAAAGTACAAAGATGATAAACTTATTTAATACACGTTAGTATCAGAAAAACAACTCTCACAAAGTTTTTTCAAGCTTCCCAGTTGGCACTTTATCTCTAGGAAATGAGTTGGACTAAACAACCACCATGAAAAAGAATAGGCAATTTAGTAACAAGCAACTATTTGCCTCCATTTTGTTGTAAGCAAAATTGCTTCCCCGCTGACATTACTCCATATTCTAATATATATTCAAAAGAACAAACAACACTTACGGACCAGTTCTTGCCATCCTACAACTATTTGAGAATCTAAACCAAAGTTGCCAAATGCTAAAAATTCTAAAACAAATGCATCATTTGCGATTAATATATATAAATTTGATCTTTTGAAGCCTTCAATTCATTTGGTAAGTTAAAGCAACACCAAGTAATTGTTCAACTAGAGAAATCAGAAGCCACAGTAAACATAAAGAACTTCAAGTGGAAGGCAAATGACCATTAATCTACATGGTAATGCTTAAACCGATATATAAATCATTGATAATGGCAGTGAATTACCCTGATCAAGCGGTACTTAGGCTCATACTTCTTCGCATTCTCAACGGAGTCATAAATAAGCCCGAAACCAGTTGATTTCCCTCCTCCAAAGTGAGTACGGAACTTGAATACAAAAATAGAATTCGGGTCTTTTACTTCATACATCCTGGACAATTTCTCCTTCAACTCGGCCTACATTCGAGTTCATTATTTAAATGAGTTAAAATGTAAGAAAGCCCAATCACATTGGTAACCTTGAATTAAGCAAATAACTCATTAAAATACCTTTGAAACATTGGGTCTTCCCGGATGAAGAACATCTATGATCTGTTCCAAAATCACAAAAACAATAAAGACGGCAACTTTTTAAGTTTTCAACAAAAACCCATTTTGTCAAATCTCTTACTTTTCAAGTTCTTCATACATTTTCTCGGTAAACAAACAGTATAAGGGCAATCTAAGGGGAAAAAAACAAATGAAAGCTAAAACTTTTAAAATAACCCACGAATTGTTTCCTTGAGAGGAGCCTGTTGGTCATGAACTTCCTAGTTCTTATTGTAACAGCCTTGTCCGCCATTGTTCTGTACGTACAAAAGAGAAAAAAGTAAAGCAATTTATAAGTATATATATATATATATAGGTTGACTAAAGGGGACAGAGAGCTAAGGAATTACATTGGTTAGGGTTTTATTTCTGAAGATGCTGCTTCGTTTGAGGGCGGCGGTGGTTGTAGATGGTTTTTGTGTAAGGCGCCGCCGCTGAAGCTGAAATGTGGAAGAATGTAAAAGTAGGGTTTTCGGAGAATAAAGAGGGAAGTATTTAAGGTTGTGTTTGGTTGATAGGAGAATTGTATCCTTGAAAAACCGGGTTGTCCATGTAATGCAATTCTATACTATATTTAATGATTTACTTGTTGGGTTAATTAATTGCACACATCTCCTCAAATTAGATCAAATCTTCCCTAAACTTTAATAAATTTAATGGTTTTTTAATTTATGATTAATTAGAAAAGTATTTTTTTGTATTAATTCTAAAATTAATTTTATTGTTTAATTACTTGTTCCTTTATATAAATAAATACAAAAAATTTTAATAATGTATATTAATATAAATTAATTTTTAATGGTGTAGTCTTACTTAGAGAAGAGAATGAGAAATTTATTCTTAATAAGTATTGAACCCATAACTTAAGAGAGAGAAATGTGTCAATTAAAAACTTTTAGTATCTGCTCTAGAAATTGTTGATATATCTTTTTCACTCTTAATTAATAATTTCATCTCGTCTTTAAATAAAATAATTAAAAATAATTATTTAATGACTAAACACAAAATTAATAGATCTATATGCAAATCTTTTATCACTCTACTTATGATTATTCCTTGGATAAGTTTTTATAAAAATATTTTCATACAAAATATTTTAGTTACGTCTCACTCTATTTGTGATCATTCATTGTTTTTTATTTAACATGTTTTGTTCACCTACAACACGACTATAATAAAATTTAGCATTCATTAGGCATCATGCTAAAAATCTTCTCTAACGTTTAACTAAAAAGTACTTATATTTTTTCGAAGCATTCAAACGCTCAATATTTATTTTTTATCGAAAATGATCAAAGTAAAGAAATATAATATTGCAAGAGAGGGGACTTAAAAGCTTGGTTTCAATTGACACCTCATTCGTCGATTTGCGGCGATAAAAGAATATAGTAATCGATAGTGGGGGTTTGATGACAAAAAAAGTAGGTGGTGGTGATCGATTTGGAGATGATAGAAAATAAATTTAAAGACTTGAGGATTTGGGTTAGATATTTGGGGAGTTTATGAAAAATGAGAAATTAATTTGAGGAATTTTTAAAAAAATTAAAGTTTTAATGTCTTTTTAGTCGAATGAATTAAAAAACAAGTCATATATCATATATTCATAGGACGACGATTTTCTTTTTTAACTATAATTAAGTAAAAATCTTGAAATATAACAAAGTAAAACATAAGAATTGGGAAGATAAAAATAATGGGCGACGGGAAAAATAAGAATCCCTACCCCATAAATGAAAGAAAAAAAGATATTCAAAAATTTTAAAAAGAAAACTTTAATTTAAAAAAGAAAATATTTGTATCTTATCCCGAGTTAAACCAATTCAGATTACTTCAAATTTATTTGTCGTATAATTTTTTTTGAATTACCCGTAGAAAGAAATTTCGCTAATGAAAAAGCTTTCAACGCCGCCTAATATTCTTTTTTTTTCAAATATTTTTTTAAATACGCTTTTTAATTTAGAAGTACGTTTTTTTTGAAACTATCATTAAAAAAGGTTATTCAATGCTAAACTATATATATATATATATATATCTGCCTTTGTATATATTTCAAACACCGAATATGCGGTAGAGTACAATAAAAGGCGAAAAAACTTGTAGTTTCCACAACAAAATTTACCCAAAGCTCGAAATTTATTGCATGTAAGAACTTGAAACAACTAGAACCATCATCACTACTAGAAAATAAGCAGACCATTCATCAAACAAATCTGATTGTTTCGGTGACGGCAATGAAAACGGTGATGAGCTCCTTGACCGGGGAGTAAAGAGCGAAGATCTCATACCTTTCCGACCGCGTCGCCGCTTTGAATCTAACATTATAGGCCGGAGCAAACCCATGGTTGATCGTGGGCTACTTTGGAGGAGGAGCAACAAGACCTAGGGTTAATATAATTAATTTCAAAGAATTTATGATTTATGAATATATATCAGTCGAGGTTAGTCAAGTGGGGTATACGTTGTCTGAATTTTCTTGGAAAGTGGCATGCACGACGATGGTTAAAGACCATTTAATCTATAAAATGAGAGAGACAAAAGTCTTATTTGTGTAACAAAAATTATGTAATTATATTAAGTAGTGCTTAAGTCAGTTGCAACCGGATAACTCTCTGAAAAAAATTAAAATTTAAACAAGAACACAAAAGAATTTATTTACGTTGTTAAGATAGTTCATTTTTTTTTTAATTTTGCGTAGCTTTGTTAAGAAATAAATTCATTATACTATTCTAAGTACAATAAACACGAATCCTTAATCTAATTACACACCAATTATAGGTGTTCACTCGTATATTTAATCCATTGATGCTCAATGGACTTCAAATTAACTATTACGCTTTGTTTGGACTTTGTTCAATATTCACATCACCTGTGGACCTATTTAATAAATTATTGTCAGGCTCTCATTCAGGGGGAAATCCAGAGCAGAGTAGATAAATGTTGACGTTATTCATTTTACTCATGATAGAGTTAGGATCGAATATTGACCGGGTTAAAATATTAAATTTCAAAAAGTAAGAACTTATATTAAGTATTTAAATGTAAAATTTATGAGACAATGTTTAATTTATCTAATATTTAAATTTTATAATAACTTAAATTATTATTGGACTAAAAAAATTAAAGATACGAATTTATTTTTCTTTAATTAAACTCCTACTTGATTATATATTTAATAAACTCTTATGTTTTTTAATTTTAATATTTATTTTTACAGTGACCAAATTGTTGTTAGACCAAAATTTATCTAATACTTTAATTTTATAACATGGGTCAGGCCCCCAGTGGGTATCAAAGGATTTTCTTCTAGAGTTGCAAACTTGACTGAGACCAAAGACCCAAACTAATTAAATGGAGGGGTGAGACGATAGAGATGATGCTAGAACATGATGGTTTTAAATTTTTTTTCGTGTTCGAACCAAAACATATTTGAATTTAGATAAACAAAAAATCAAGTTTGAATCAAAATTAATTAAACACAAAAATAAAAACCATTTAAACCAAAAAAAAGACAAAAATCTTATTTAATTTCCCCAAGTTTTTATGTTTTATTCTCATTTTTTATTGTATTACCAACTAACAACTACCTTTAATAATAATTTAATAATTTAATATCATTTTTTCTCTATTAAAAGATCATCTTCATATATTGACTCAAATGGAAAGTCACTTGATTCGATATTGAGGGGCGAAAAAACAAGCGATCCAATATAGTTTTCCCAAAATCAATCCATATGATATTGAGCATCAATGGATACCCAATCCGATTCAAATAACTATTAGACTTTGTTTAAACCTTTTTCAATATTCACATCACCCAAATCAAACTATTTAATAAAGAATTGTCCAACTCAAAAATTAAAATCCAAGCAGATATAAATGTTGACCTTAAAAGTTGAATTTATTTTTGATTTTCCATTTTATTGTGTTCATTCTAAGATATTTTTCGTAACATTCTATTTATGTTTAGTTTCAAAATTAAATAATTCACACCTACGTTAAAAAAAAACTATAGTGCTTAAATTCGAGTCATTTAGGTAAAACATGTCACTCTTTACTATAGAGACTACTCAATAAATTTTATTATAAAAGTTTAAAATGCGAATGTAACTCATGTATTAAACAATAATATTTCAAATCTTAATTTAAAACTGACCGACCAATCTACATGCAAAAATGTTGTAGATAGTGTAACATTTTATCCAAATTATTAAGTGCAGATAAAGACATTGAACAATCAATTAGGTTATTGCATCCATTCAAAGGTTTTCCCCAGTCAACTTCATATATGGATATGAAAACAAGAAACCAACTGCTGAAAACTGACAAACCA
>JAGYYJ010002608.1:0-88965 GCA_019671005.1 Hibiscus mutabilis
GAAGTTGCCAGAGGGAGCCAATGACCAACTGTCATGAGTTAACAATAATAGAAAATCTTATTAGAATCATCATGTGATACTAAGAAAGAAAAAAGAGCTTCCTTCATTCCTTGGCTTTGTTGCTATCTTTGGCTGGCAAATCCATCATAATGATAAACTAGTTGTATTCATGTACTCGTGAGGATATAGAGTTTTAGCTCTTCTGCCCTGCTGGGGATTCATTTTCCTACTCTTCCACGTTTAATTATATTATAATGTTAAAATCCATTATATTTGTTTAAAACCTTTTCAAAAAAAGAAAAGGTGAAGTGAAGGCTTATTTGTCATGGAAATAATTCTTATTATTTGTATATATCTTTTAAGATATGGAACTTGTTGATACATTCATGTAAGCACGAATAAGATACAAGCATCCACTTGCTTTATTATAATTTGAAGTGAATAGGAGGAAGTGACAATATCCTTTAACAACTGTTGTGTAGAAACGGTAAGAAATGCTATGTAAATTTCATTCAAATTAATATGTAAAAATAGAATACCTTGAGAATCCAACAATTGAAATCAATGCTGAACAACATTGTAATCGGTAAGCAGAGAACAAACATTAATTAGGTTTAAAAAACAGAAATAGTGGAGAAAATTGTGGGCCTACACATCATTATCTTTCCATTATTTATACAATCTAAGCTTAAATTCTAAATTTATAACTTAAAACTCTAAATTATAGTTTTTAAATTTCATCTATGAATAAATTTATTTTTAAAATATCTTTTTAAATACAATAATTTTAAAGAATGGTATGAATTATGTAGTAGTAATAAAATGTGTCACTCATCTCGTTATAATTCAGATGTTTTTATTTTTATTTCAATTTATATATATTAGAACACAAATTAAAACTTTCTTTAAAAAAACCTAGCCACTCTTCATTTTTCCTCTAAGACTCCTTCATCTATCGAGCGCAACAAATTTTATTTTTTAATTTAATTTAGCTGGTGGCGGCATCGGTTTTGATACTGGTTGTCGATCGCTGGATCTGTTTTTCTTTTTTTATTTTTTAGTTTTTTCAATAAAAATAACTCTGACTTTGTTGTATATTTTCTCTGCCTTTCTAGCACGTTTTTTTATGTCTTTTGACATGTTTTTTTCTCAATCGTTTGGTCGTTCTTTTATTTTATATTTTGTTCAGAGTTGGATTTGATGACGCGACGATTGATCAAGATGGCGTTTATTTGTTATCCTGCTGATATTCTCACCTCTGGACCTTCGGATTGAATTTGGATACACTGTTTGCGTTTATGGATAGTTTCTCACGATGCTCGGTTCTGATTTGCGGTTCTCAGTGGTCTTTCAATAGCTTAATCCCCTTTTGTGATTCGTTTGCCGATGCAGTCAGATTTGTTTGTGTCTATTTTTCGTTCAAGTCTTTTGAATGAGTTTTTATCCTTTTCATGTATGATCATTTTATAATCTAAAGTGGCTAATTTTAAGAAATATTCAAATTATGTATTTAGTTTACGATGATAGTCGTAAACTCTTATTGTAATTTTGAGTATTTTTTTTAATAAAACTAGCGGCTTATATATATATATATTAGAACACACATATCTAAGACCTTCGATAATTACATTGAGTTATGATTATTTTAAATTTGAACACGATTAAATTCAATGTTAGGAAGGAGGACATAATAGGTATAAAGAAAATAATGAAGGGAGAAAATAATAATTTGGAAACATTGAGAAGTCTAGGGCTTTTCGGCATATGACAACATAAATAAGTGATTCCACATATTATTAGCCGTCTCTGCGCTTCCCTAATTTGCTATTTCTGGAGAAAAGGAAAAAGAATAAAGAATGGGGGTTTTCACATTTGTGTGCAGGAAGAGCGGCGGGGAGTGGTCTGCCAAGCAGTTGGAAGGAGAGATTGAGAGCGTTGCTTCTTCCACTTACGAACTCCAGCGGAAGCTTGTGCAGTCCGCCACCGCCTGCGACTCCTCTGGCGTTGTCACCTCCTCTTTCTCTGTCGTTACCCCTAGTTCTGCTGTTTTCCAAGTATTCTCCCTTTTGGAATTTACCTCTTTCTTTGTTGACATTATCTGCTTTATTCATTATGAGATCGGTTGAAAAACGAAATATTGAAATCATAACTCGAGAGATCAAATTAGTTTTGGTTTTTGATGATTCGACGATGAAGATCGTTGATTTGGTATTCGATTTGATACCTATGTTAGATTTTGTTTCATTCCCCGTGCTGGTTCTGATTTCATATGGGAACAGGTTGTTATTGGAGGTAGTGGAGGCGGAGGTTTTATAGGAGGTGGAGCTGCTGCTGCTGCCCCTGCTGGAGGTGGGGCCGCTGCCGAGGCACCTGCAGCTGAGGAGAAGAAGGAAGAGAAGGAGGAGAGTGATGATGATATGGGATTCTCCCTATTTGATTAAGCGCCTTGACTGCTGTCTGGATCATATCAATTTATTATTACATTTTCAATTTTGTTTCATGCGTGTATTAGACTTTCCCTAGATTGGAAATGGCAGTTTTAAGATGAATTCGACATTGTTATTTATTATGACTTTTGTTGATTAATAAATTTGCAATTTGATCATAAATCTAAACATAGTCTTTTTGGAGCAATGCATATTCACAGGGAAATGGTTGTGCTGCCCAACAAAGCAATTCAGCATTGCATTCACAGTGGAGTACAACTTTCCACTATACTAATTGCCCACCTCAGTAATGCTTTGTCCACGATTAACATTAATGATTGATTTGTGAAAAATTAAATTGAATTATAATTTTATGTATAAAATTTATATAATATTACACATTTCAATAGAATGTGTAAATCTATTTAATTTCTTTCTGTAATTTTTTTCGATATTATAAAAATAACATTTATAATTTATTTATTTACATTTTTTGAGTGTATATAAAAAACGTACAATAAATACTACAAATTTACTATTTAAAAATAAATCTTTTTAGCTATATAAAACTAAAATATTAATTTAATATATAAATTTTATACTTTGAGTTTAAATAATAAATTTTAAAAGTCAATTTAAATTCTTAGACCCAACGAACCGATGTCATGTTCTCCACTGTTTTTATCAAATATTTTGAGTCAAATCACATTTTTATTTTAAAAAATAATATTAGAAATGAATATTTTTTCTACTTTAAAAAATTTAACAACATTTTTCAAGTTCAAAATCAAATATCATTATCTCAAAAATGAAGCCAGGTGGTTTTTCATAAATTTTCTATATTTTAAAAACCAAAAAACTAAATTTTATTCAGATCCTAAAATCACACACCATCTTTTCGTCTGCATCACTCAAATAAATCAAAGTTTTTTTTATTTTTTAATTTTTAAAAAAATTTAAACTTTTAGAACAAAATCAAAATATAATTTAAATTTGTTGGACCCGACAATTTTTTACACCGATAGACTACGTTGTTCAGATCTGAAATCATCACACGCCAGCCTTCTTTTTGGATAACTCAATAGATTTAATTTTAAATAAATACAATTTAAATTTATTAGACCCGACCCGAGTGAATACGGACGGAGGGGGCAGGAGATTTTGACACGTCGATGGTTTGTTGGGCAGATCAAACTTGGCCAATTGCCCCTCTACCGTGCCTTTGTTTCCCTTCATCCCTTGTAAACAGAATCCATGTCTGTTTTAATAGTGACGAGCTTGGGCGATATTGTCGTGGATTTGTTCACAGACAAATGTCCTTTGACCTGCAAAAACTTCTTGAAGCTTTGCAAGTTACTTCTTTTTCCCAATATTCATTTCTCCTAAATTTAATTGCTTCTTCCATTTAACTTAATTTCTTTTGGGGTGCAGGATTAAGTATTATAATGGGTGTCTATTTCACACGGCTCAGAAGGATTTTACTGCCCAAACAGGGGACCCTACTGGGACAGCCTCAGGTGGAGACTCCGTGTACAAGTAAGAAACTGATGAAATAATGTGCTCTTTGGTATCTCTTTCCGAATTTACCTTGCATCTGCCACAATCTCCTGTTTAATATTGGATTACCATTATTTAACTTCTCTAGTTTTGTGGTAAGTAACCATTGAGATTACTGACTCCTTTTTTGTTTGTTTGCTTATTCTTTCAGATTCCTTTATGGTGATCAGGCTCGGTTTTTCAGTGACGAGATTCATCTTGATTTAAAGCATTCCAAGACGGGCACTGTTGCAATGGCTAGCGCTGGGGAGAATCTTAATGCTTCCCAGGTGTGGGGATTACTCAATTTCTCTTTTATTTTAGTTTTTTAATGATAGCAAACTTGTTAAGGCCAGTTCTTAGTTTGTTTGTAGCTCTAGGCATTATGGACACCACTTGTGTTTTTTCTTATACATCTTTTTTTTTTTTTGCTTTCCAGTTCTATTTTACACTTCGTAATGATTTAGACTATCTTGATGGGAAGCACACGGTAAGTTTCTTGTTCCATCCTCTACTTTTTATCGTGAAACTGCTGTTTGCGGTGCTTTCTTCGTTGTTTAGATCAAAGCTTTAAACAATTTTAGTCAACAGCCTAGTATGAATTATTAATGTGCTTTTACAGTTAGGTTAAGTTGTAGGTGAAGTTTTGAGATAGGTGCCTGAAGGAGTTGAATGTGTATTTCCCATTGCTTCCTGTGTTGGTCAATAGATGCTTGTTTATTAGAAACTTAAAATGGCAACCAGAAGAGTATTAAACCTATTTATTTGCCTGTGCAGTTTGCAACTAGAATATTCTATAGTGTCTAGCTGGCATATTCCTGCATATGCCCCATGTTTGTGGTTCTAAGAGTAAATGCTTTTGGTATTTTAGAGCCTTTTTTTTGTGTTGCTGGTGGTTCATTTTGTTTTGCTTATTTTTTTATTGCTTCAACTTTTAGTGTACTTATGTCAAGACGCAAGCCATGCTTCCATAGACACTGATGCTTGTTTCTTAGCAACATATGCCATTGCACCTTGTTATCATTGCAGGTCTTTGGGGAGGTTGCTGAAGGATTTGAAACTTTGACCCGGATCAATGAAGCTTATGTAGGCGACAAAAACAGGCCATATAAAAACATCCGGTAGATCCTTGTTCCATTTTATATGTTGTTTTAGCAAATTCTAGGCTGCATATCATTTGTCTTGTTCTATTTTGTTAGTTTGTTTCAATTTTTTTAGTAACATAATTTATTCGTTATTTCTATTAAACTTGAACAGAATAAAACACACATATATATTAGAGGATCCTTTTGATGATCCTTCCCAGTTGTCCGAGTTGATTCCTGATGCTTCCCCTGAAGGAAAACCAAAGGATGAGGTAAGGACTCTTTCAGATGTTAGTTATTTGTATTTTAAAATGTTCAGCAGGCAAGTAACCTGCATATCACTTTTGAAATAATCATTTGAAGAAGGGGAAATGTCTCTAAAATTATACGTTGTAGAAAAGTACTAGAAGCATATGGGATGCATCAGAAACTGAAATTGAACTGTATCAGATTGCCTAGACTGAGCTTTTGAAGGCCAAGATTTTTTATTTTTAACTTGCTGATATTTATTTTGTTACATTTTGCTTAATATGCATTTTGGTTATTAAGAATTTCCATTTGAATACATCTAGTGTATGAATTTCCATTTTGCTTTAGGAGTAGTCCTTTCTTGATTTAGTATTTTTCTTCAAATGGTTGTGGGATTAAGCTGTTTTGGCCGAGAATTTGTATCTTCAATTAAAAGTTTTGCTTGTCCCTAGAGGACTTAGCCTTTGAATTGTCCTTTCTTGATTTAGTATATTCCTTTTTATGTATGTGTGTTTTCTTTAAATGGTTTTGGGATTTAAAGTTTTTTACTGTTATAGCAGAGAATTTGTATCTTCAAGTCAGTATCTGAAAATAGATGATTGGTTGAATAGGTTGAGTTCAGGGGCGGATCCAGGGGGGAAGGCAAGGGGCCTCTGCCTCACTTTGTTAAAATGTGAAAATTGTATTTGGGTCCTACTGAAAATCAATAATTCAGTTTAGGTATTTTTAACAGAAAATATCTTTCTTTGGCCTCTCAAAAGTTTATAATTTTATCTCGCCCTTTTTTTTTTTGGCTTCACACCTGGTTGAGTTAATTTGATACTTACAAAATTGATTAGCTATTCTGTAGATTTATTGAACATCGGTTGTGCTAGGACAGAAAAACCGGTTTATTCTTTCATCATTTTCAACTTTTTGAGCATCTTGGTCCAGGTTCAATTTGTGTTTGTCTGAATAATTCCTTGTGCTTACTCACATGTGGTTAAATGTTTTAAATTGACATGACTTGCTCAAATAAGATCTGCAAAAAAATTTTGTTATTAGTTTTTCTTCTATTTTATCATGTAAACTCCTGTTTTTCTCGCTACTGTTTGTAGTATCTTTTTATGTAAACCTATAGAGTGGTAGAAAATAAGAAAGAACACTGAAGTTGGTACTTTGTGGTTGCTGCATTATTATGCACCTTTAAGAAGCTCCGAATTTTGACTGTAGAGGGATGGGGATGTCTGATCTCATTGGTCAAATGCTGAGCTGTAATTGATACAAGAGTTTCCGAATTGATGTTGTGTATTAAGAATGAATACCAGGGTCAAATTTTCTTGTCATATTTATAGTTTTATGTCAAGAGCCCCTGGCAAGTATTTCCTATTAAATATTAATAGTAATTACTATTCTCAATACTTGCATCTAGGTTGATGATGAAGTTCGGCTTGAAGATGATTGGGATCCCATGGATGAACAACTAGGTGCTGCAGAGCTTGAGGAGGTTCTCCGCGCAAAGGATGCCCATTCAAGTGCAGTTGTACTTGAAAGGGTAAGTTCCTGCGTGCATGATGATTGTGTTGTTTTTGTTTGAATGTGACCATATCTTTAAGTTATTTACCGTTATCTCCATTGCAGATAGGAGATATTCCTGATGCTGAAATTAAGCCTCCTGACAGTGTTCTATTTGTTTGTAAATTGAATCCAGTCACTGAAGTGAGTGCTTATTTTGTATGCATTGTTGGCAATATATGTGACCAAATGTACGTTCTCGAAGCTGTGTGGCACCGAGTCTCATTCGAAGATGCTCGACTAGAGATTGCATCATGTTTTCTAGTGTTGATAAAGACAATTGTACTTTAGTTTTAAGAATTTTAAGAAGAATTCAAATGGCAACAGGGCAATGAATCAACTTCTCAAAATCTTCAATTTTCTTCTCACAGAATGCGAGTCTTAGCCATAAACTCTATCTCCCTAATTTATTAGGCTTTGGACTTATAAAAGAAGATATCAAGTATTTGGGTTTCTCTTCTATCTAGGGGGAGAAGTAAAAAAGAAGCTCTTAGTTTCATAAAGAAAAGAGTTCAAAACAAACTACAAGGTTGGAAAACGAAGTTCTTATCTTAAGCTGAGAAAGAAACTTTAATCAAAGCGGTGACTCAGGCCATATCATCCTATGTTATGCAATGCTTCCTGTTTCCCTCTACTTTTTGTGATGAGTTATGTTCTATGATTAGACGCTTCTGGTGGAATAACTCTAATGAAAAGGAAATAGGAATACACTAGTTGAACTGAAAAAATATGCCTTCCAAAGGATAAGGGTGGTCTTGGATTTCGGGATCTCAGAACTTTTAACCAAGCTATTATTGCAAAGGTGGCTTGGAAGATCATCAAAAAGTCAACTTTTTTTCTGCTTCAAATCCTTCGTGGTATTTACTTTCTTAACAGAAACATTTTCTCAACCCCAAAGGCCATAATTCTTCTTGGGCGTAGAGTGGGATTAGATACGAAATTGAGACGATTTCTAAAGGATCGTTATGAAAGATAGGAAATGGTCGAATCATCTTGATTTGGGATAACAAACGGATCCCAAAAATCTCATATGGATCGATTACTTCTATCAGACCACCTATGTGCCGTGACTACTTAGTTTCTAAACTCATTATGGAAGAAATGAGAGAATGAGATCAGAATAAATTGGTTTCTCTTTTCTCTCACGCTGAATTAGAGGCAATTCTTCAAATTCCCATTGGAGGGCCACTAATGAAGGATGTTCTCATATGGGCAGGAACTAAGGATGGGGAATACTCAACAAAATTAAGATATGACTTTCTCGTTCGGCTCTCACGAGTAATTCACATGTTTAGATCCATTTGGGGACTCAATGTTCCACCCAAAATTCAAAATTTTTTATGGAAGCTGTGCCATAATATCCTCCCGAAAAAAAGGCAACCTTTATGCTCGTTTCCATGGATCCTTTTCTTATTGCGATAGATGCCCAATGTATAGGAAAAAGTCTGAAAGTATTGAACATATGCTCTTCTTTTGCCCTTTTGCTCAGGTTATTTGGAGAGTGTCGACTCTCAGTTATAATCCGACTCTTCATTCATTTATTTCACTTATTGTGCCTTTGATTGGCGAAGTTTATCATAAATGATTGACAAGGAAGGATAAGTTGGCTGAGAGCATTAGGGTGCTTTCATTTTTACAGATTTTTACTCTTTGCATCCTATACTACTGAATCAGAGGAAAATACCTCTTTTCTAATCCAATCCTGACAACTTTCCTCCCTGCAACATATAGTTTAGACCAGATTCATGCAACGCGCATTTTGATTGCCCTTTTTTAACTGCAGGATGAGGACTTGCATACTATATTTTCACGTTTTGGAACTGTAGTATCGTGAGTATAATATTCTTAATAGTTCACAATAGTGGGATTCTTCTTGCTTTCAATGTGTTTCTCACTGCAATTATATGCCAGGGCCGATGTAATCTGTGATTATAAGACTGGAGACAACTAATGCTATGTTTTCATTGGTGAGTGGAATCATAGTTTTTGTTATTTTAATCCAAGAGCATCTCTTAACCTATCATATGAGAAGCTTGAATTCATCTTAGTTTTAAGATAATATTCTCTCTACAGTCTTTTTCAGTTCTGGTCAACTTAAAATATTGTTGAAGAAAACTCTTACAGATTTCTTTTGGAAGCTTTTTTTCTAGCTCTAGTCCTAAACTGGAGTGGAAGGTGGATATTGTTTTTGGTTGACAATGCTCTATTTTTATGTGTGGTTGCCATTGAGAATTTGAGATCAAGTGAGCAATGGCAAGTGGAAGAAGAGTATAGAAAGGCTTAAATGTCTTATTTTATTCAGTTTTAAAGGAGATAATTAGGTCAGAAAAGTGAAATAAAACTATTTTTAGACTTTTAAACCTTAGGCGTATAAGGGAAAAATGAGTGTAAATAAAATAGTTAAGAAACGTATCTCAAAGTACGACGAGGTCAAATTCTCTTGTAGAATTACTTTTTATCTGATAACAATGGGTTGTAATATGTTTGATTTGGCAAACCTTAGGCAGTGCGTTAAAAAGTCTTCCTTTTTTTTGTTTTGATCAGCACTTACTATTACTTATGTTATGTTCTCTTGGGTAAATAATAATGCCAACAGTATTTTTTCATTTCAGAATTTGAGACCAACGAGGCTTGTGAACAAGCATATTTCAAGATATAATCTAAATTTGTTCTTTCCTATATACAGTATTGCATGTTTCTTGATATTAGAAGATTATGTGAATTGATTGCACAATTTACTATTTTCTTATTGTTGATCAATTTAGTATCTGTAGAAGACAAGGGTTCCCTGAGGAATTATATGTAATATTGTTGTTTTTCCATTTAAAAATCATAGGTTTCTTGAATTTATTTGTGAAGAAAATCTAATTTTCTTTTGTTTCAACTTCCTTATTTGTCAATGAGGATTTACCTTGTCTTCAAGGGTGTCCCTATTGATTGGACTTGAGACTTCAATTCTGAGGTCTAAAATGAAATCTTGGAATAGATGGATTTTTTGGGGTGGGAGGGGGTTACATACTTTCATGAGTTAAATTGCTAGACCAAAATTGTCTAATTGGCCATAAGGTTTCTCTAACTAGGCTTATGTTGCCAAAATAACTCTCATATTATAAATAGATTACTAATTTGATGTGATTAACTATCAATTACTATTTCTTTTGGACTAAAAGCTCAGATCTACTTTCTTAGTTTATCAAACATAAGGGGTACATGCTACACGTGCAAATTTAATGTGATATTAACTTATATGCCATAAATATATAAAATTCACACATTAGCTCTTAAAATATACCAGTGTAGATGAAACACATTCATGGCATGATGGTTGTCCTTTGGAATTAGCGTCACAACTTCTTTCTTTTGGACATAAAAATGATGCCATAGGCTCTTTGGAAAATTTGCGTTCTTTGGACATAAAAGCAAGTTCTTTTAGAAATCAAGATTCTAAAATAGCTGCTACACTTTCAAACAGAGAACATATGTGTTCATGAATCAAATATTTATTTTTGTACTTTTCTTTGATGTGGGCGTGGAAAGTTTGTTGTTGACTGAAATTTTCATTGTAGATGGATAATGCGTTGATTGACGACAGAAGGATACATGTGGATTTTAGTAAAAGTGTTGCATGTAGAAAACAAAGGAGAATTATGAACTCTGTGTATTTTCGATATACAATAGGTGAGTCTATTTATAGACTCTTTACAAAGAGGTTTATACTAGGTAGCTAACTTCTATGACAGAACTTTATCTCTTATCACTTATCCTATACAAGATAGAGTTAGTTTAAAATTTAAACTACTAGTTAGGATTAACATAATCTACTAGTTAGGATATATTTATAACTCTTATTTACATGCCAACCTACACCCCCCTCAAACTGATGTGTATATGTTGTATACACCCAGTTTGGATGAGAATTCATCGAAAGTTGCTCTTGGTAGTGCTTTAGTAAAGATGTCAGCTAGCTGATTTCTGGTAGGGATATAGTGTAGTTTGACAACTCCACTATTCACCTTCTCATAGATGAAGTGTATCTATCTTGATATGCTTAGTCCTGTCGTGCTGTACTGGATTCTTGGCAATACTTATAGCTGACTGGCTGTCACTATGGATTTCGAATTCTGTCTTCCCATCTAGTTCCAGCTCTGCAAGAAGTTTCTTGATTCATATTCCTTCACATATCCCAAGGGCCATTGCTCTAAATTCTGCCTCAGCACTGCTTCTGGAAACAACAGTCTGTTTTTTACTTTTCCAAGTTACCAAATTTCCCCAAACGAACGTACAATAGCCACTTACAGTCCTTCGATCTGTTATTTCACTAGCCCAGCTCGAGTCTGTATAAATCCTCACTGTTTTATCTTGAGTTTTTCTGAAAATCAAACCTGATCCTGGTGTGAATTTTAAGTACCTCAAGATTCTGTTGACTGCCTCCAAATGCTCTTCTCGTGGGTCACTCATATGTTGACTGACTATGCTCACTGAGTATCCAATATCAGGTCTAGTGAGTGAAAGATAGATCAGTTTCCCAACCATTCTGAACCATAGCCTTCGCAAACCTGACTTGTTTGTAGCTCCAAGAGAGCAATGTGCTTGGTTTGCAATCTGTATAGATGTAATAAGTTACGGAAATGATTTTATCATTTATTCTTTCTTGCTCATCACAAGCATATCTATGTGTCCAACAAACCGTTCTAGATGTAATTGACAATTAGTTCTTATGTTCAAACACGTACTTGTTGATAAGGTAGGTTTTTATATGCGATTAGGCAGCATATAACTATTACGTTTGCTGATGGCATTTTGTGTTTTCGTAGTTCCTTCTCTTTGCTTCTTGACAGGTTGGTCTTCATGGGTTAATGATATTTCCATTGAGGAATTACCCACTGTTGAGCAGCTAAGATTGATGATTATATAAGATGATAAATTTAAAAGAATCGGCAACATGGTTGAGCTCAGAAGTGGAACTGATATGAGTAGATCATGTAGTGCAAGATGCTTCTAGGGTGTAACTCTTATCCTTGCTTTTAATTTTTTGTATTATATCTGAAAAAGTCTTGTACGATTTTAGATTTTGTTTCAGATGAGTGCAGTTGAAGACAAATTCATCCAAGATGCAGCTTCATGATTTTTATTCTTGAAAAATTCTCAAATGAGTCCTCTACTTTATTTATCTCTCACTGCATCTGCATGCCTTAACAGATCACTCTACCAGCTTTAAATAGGTAATTTTTCAATATTTCCTAAGATATCATATTTATCAGACTGCATTTTGTTCTGATTGGTTTCACAAATTGATTAGCGTCATCAACTTTCCTTTTCCCCTTTTTTGCCTTCTGTTTTCGTTAATCAAGTATAATTTTGATGATGCCATATATAATAAAACCCAGCGAATAAAGTATGCAACTTTTATTTGCAGGATTCATTTATCCTGATTCTTGTATTTACATTTCCATTAAAAATGACATGAAGTGTTTGGTAGGGCTAACTGCTAACATGACAAATCTTGTTAATTTTCCTGGAAAACTGCATTTCGATTATTGATCATGCTGAGGATGAAGTTCGTTAGTCAAGTAATTAGGAACCGATATCCTTTTACACCCCACCTTCCACCTTCAATCTTGCCTTATTAGGATCTTCTGTTATTTACGGTTTAGCTTCAATCTATTCTTGCCTATGAGTTTGAAAGTTTACTTCGATTTTTTTACTAATTCCTTCTTTAATTAACAATAAATTTATCTTTACGTTTTATTTATACTATTATATATGTTTACATTCAAGAATTATATATAATGAGATAAACAAATTACAATTAAAAGTTGTTGATGAAAATGCACGATGGAACAATTTAAAGTATGCGAAAAGGATATTTATCAATTTATGTAGTTAATATTAAGTCGTATAATATTATTAACCCTTTGACAATGCACATACCTTGTAGACAGAGCGATTGAACCCAGATCTCTTAGGATGAATATCGTCTACTTTTCCACTGAAGCCACTTGTTGGGTTCTTATAATCCCCATACTTATGTATGATGTGTAGCTATTGTAACGACTCTAATCTTGTTTTAATCCAAAAGACTGATATTAATAACAAGTGGTAAAATAGTTTTGGTTATGGAAATTGGAAATGAACAAAATGGGGTTGGGCTTTGATAGATGAAAGACCTACAGCTAAAGCAGGGGCTTTAATAGTTTTGGTATTGGAAGATTGAAGTGCAGCGGCAGACGGACGTTGTAAAAGAAAAGGAAAAAGAGGATGAGGAAGCTAAAGTTTTATGAGAAGAAGCTATTGAAGAAAGTAGAGTTTTTGGAATGGAAAAGAGAAGGCGGCCGCCGAGAGAACCTCGTTATGCATCGCTATCATGTCACTGGCCGTGAAGATTACAACAAGTCTGCTTTTTCTCCATTCTTCATCTTTAAATGTTTCTTGTTACTTATGGATGGTGTGTTGAAACCGAAAACAGATATTCGAGCTTGTGCCGGATGGTGCAAAAGTTGGTGAATATATTGAAGCAGATGGATCCCCGCGACCCTCTTCGAATCCAGATCACTGATTTGCTCTTAGAGAAACTGTGGGTATTTCTTGATTCAAATATTATTAATCAAGGTTCTAGTATTTGCAACTTGCAGTAGTTACAATTTATAAGCTGCATGCTTTAGAAAATGAATTTAGTTGGAAGAACAGACGCTGATGGGAACTGGAAGGATATAGACAAAGGTTTCCATGTCCATACATCGTATGAAAATGGAAAAATAGCCACCATACTCTATTGTTTTAAGGATTAAACCTACAATAATGTTCAAAGGTGGTTTTCTGACTATGCTTTGTGTACAGAAACAAATTATTATATTTATCATCTAATCATTATGCCCATCCTCGCTTATACATTTTATTACTTGATCGGTTATCGGAATCATCTTTTGCAGGTAAGCAAATACTCACGCTTATGCATAATCATCTCAGATTGAATGCTCATGAGTGCATAGAATTTGTTTTACCAGAAATATCTTCCACTCCAATAATTTTCTTTTCGCATTTGGGCAATGTATGGAACTGGAAGTGCTTCACGGGCGTTGCTTTCTTTCATATGGTTACTCTGTTATATTCTTTGCTTGCAGGCGTAGGCTCTCAACTGTCTTGGTACACCTAAAGTTTGCGGGCACTTAAAGGAAGCAGTCACTTATATTGAGCAGGGACATATTCGAGTTGGTCCAGAGACTGACAGACCCAGCATTCCTTGTAACAAGGAACATGGAAGACTTCATTACAAGGGTAGACACATCCAATATACGTAGGAAGGTGTTGGAATACAATGATAAGTTCGATGATTTTGTACACCAATGTTAAACCTTTAATACCTCATTTCCGGCCATTCTTTACCAATACGTATACTCGTAGGACACAGTTCCATGTTGCTGTGAAGTGATAGAAACTTGAGATCATGGAATGATAAGAGTCTCATATTATTTTTGTTGGAATACTAATACCTCGATTGTTATGATGCAAATATCTCAACTTGAATCAGCTTGATCAAGATACGATTGTGGTTTAAAGTAGATTTATAGACGAGGATGTTAAAATATTAAAGGGAAGTTAAAAAGATGGAGTGGAGGAGTGGTGAGAGTCGAGTCAGTAAACATTATGGGTTTAAATTAATGACCCCATCCATGTCCAAATTTAAGGAGTAAGTAATAGTAATACTTCCAAACTATCCTCCTCACTCTTCCAATACTATTCATACACACATTTTTATTATACAAGGATATGCTCCACCTCGTCAGATTTATCCTTTTCTTTTTAAAAGAAAACATTTCATCCATCCTCATAGTCAAAGAGGTGGTGGATACGAGTGCCTCTAAAGTCTTTTTTTTTGAAGTAAAAAGTAATGTTATCTTGATTAGGCCATTAACGTTTAACAAACTAGGAGTGGGCAACCCACTACTAGTACTAGAGCTTCTCTTCTACCAATCAAATTTCCGTATCTAACTTCTCATCTTATTCCAGACTGAAGCCACACCACGTGTATTTCAGAATTGCTTATCCAAGTGGCCACCATCCTCTTGTTTATATTCCACTGCAGGACAACCATGTCCTCCCATTCTAACTCTAACCTTCCCTTTTAAAAAAAATAAATCAGCAAAGATCTAGGCATACATTGTTTAACAAAACTTACTACTAGGGTTTCGATTTGTGATAGAAAAGGAAACTGCCCGACTTTCTATAAAAGGACTTGAAAACAAACATCTAAAAATCCATGTTATGTTATGTCGCATAAATGGAAACAGGTGTTGGAACAAATATAAGTTGCAATATTTATTTGTCCCAACACATGAAACATTCAATGTAGGAGTATGACATTTATATACTCAAGTACAAGTAGTGTACTTGTGTCCCCTCCAATCACAATTCCAAAGGATGCCATTCAACATATCTGGACAGAAACACATATGATAAGGACATTTGAATTCAGCATCTTCAAAGTTGATCCATTTAAGCTTTCTTCTTTGTTACAATTAAATTATATATGTTATAATTGCAACACGTTACAGCCTCAAATCAATCATTATTTCCAATAGGTCAGTTGACTAATAATATATACCCACTAGATCCAATAAAAAATTTCACTTGATTGTTACATATATTTGTTTCAATTTCTTTTTATGAGTTTTGAGATGTGATTATTATTATTATTATTATATTCAGAACAAAATTTATCTCCTTACATGAGTATCAGATCGAAGGTTGTGGTGTGGATGGTGAAATTTGAGCTCATAATCTTTAGCATTAAGTTTAAAATGAAGAAGATTTATAAGGATTAATTTCAACATATGTTGAGCTTATTAATAAGATTCTTAAGAGGAGTCAGATGAAATATTATTCACTGAATATTGCAATATTATTGAGGATAGTCACCAAAATTACATGCTTACATCTAGACCATCCAACATTATGATAATCGTCAAATATTTAGACTTAGATTTCGGACGAGTGTCAAACAAATGGTGTGCGTTTCTACTGTGGGAGTTATGGATTTGAAGCCACTTCGTAAGGTATTTGGTTGGGAAATATCATTTAAGAATTTGAACTTGCTAAATATGTCTTTATGCCCATAAATATATGTGGTCATTTGTATTACTTCTAAGAATAACATTAATTACTTAGCAAGTATAGGGCACATTAAGTTTATGATAGTGCTTAACACATAAATAACAAGTTGGTCTTTTGAAAAAAAAAATGCTACTAAAGTTGTTCAAGGATCATGTAAATAAGATGAGATTATTCCTAACCATATCATTATAAGATAATATAATTTGAAATTTATTGTCAAGTTTATTTTTCATTATGGTTAGTATACATCATGTAGAGAAAATAAACATGTTGTAGGACCTAGAGCAAACGTTAAAGGTTTGTTCATAAAGTAGTATCCCACGTACGATGAGTTTATTTTGAAGTTGTAATATATGGAAGGGAATATTCGATTAAATGAGTCATTTTGCATGTTTTTGAATTTAGGGTTTAGGGCCTAAAATCTTTTAACCTCACATGTATTCCTCAACTACTCCACTATGCACAGCAAACGAATACCAGGACACCGGTTATACGTGAGGAGGTATAAAAACCAAAAGTAATATATATGGGTAAATTACACAGGAGACTAGTGAACTATTTGAGAATACCTATTTTGATCACTGAACTAGACAACTCGTCAATCAGACTACCAAACTTTTAAATTGATACTATTTAGACCACCGCGGTTAAAAACTAACAGAAGGGTGATGTGACAGTTAACGTAAATTTGTAAAATTGTATATTTGATCTATGTTATTTACCTATTATATCAATTTGGTCCTATTTTTAATTTAATTAAATAAAATTAACTAACCAACCAAATGACGACACATGCCACCACCCCAATGAATGAATTTACTCTAATTTTTTATTTAATTTATTTAATATTTTTTTATCTAATCATGTGGCGACACGTGTCACCTAATTGGGTGAAAATTTAAGCAAATGAGAAGACCGGAAATCAAACCCACAACCATCAATTAAAACTACACTCACTCAACCACTAGGCCAAGCCTTTCAATTGTGTCAAATATGCTAACTTTTTTATTTAATGGCATATTGTTCGAATTGTGAGTTTCCTTATTCTTCTTCCTTATTACCAGTGTAATAAGTAACCATATTTCGATCACATTGTCTTCTTCAACAGTCTTCTCCTCCACAAACTCACCGCCTTTGGCTTCATCACCCTTGGCATCATTTTCCTTGTCTTGAATTATTCCATCCCTCACATCTTCGGGCTTTAATTCATCATTCCCCTTTCCATCGTTATTTAACTCATTTTCGCTTGCAATATCTTCCATAGAAACATCCATTAGAATTTCTTTCTGTGGCATTCCACCATTATTGTTCTCCAAAACATCAACATTTCTAGCATTTTCAGCAACAAACCCCAGCATTTTCCGCATTATTATGAGCAGCAACACTGGTAACAACCCTAAGATCAGAGCCACAATCCTCACTCTCGTTATCAGACCCATTCTCCACAACCTCCTCATTAACATCTTCCACTATCTGACTCTGCCTCTCTAACAACTGTAACCTCCTCAAATCCCCCAATTCCCTCTCCATCAAAAACAGCCTTTCTTTTAATGTCAAATTCTTCAGTTTCTCTAACTATGGTCAAGATTATTCATGATGGAAGTCGTTTCAATTGCTTGTTTCCAGTTCGTTTCCTGACATTGTAATTTGACTTGAACGAAGCAAAGAAAGTTTCAACACAGATCGAAATATGGCTACTTATTACACTGGTAATCTTATAAAGAGCGGGGAAACCACAACTCCAACAATATGCCATTAAATAAAAAAGTTAGTATATTTGAAACAACTGAAAGGATTGGATTAGTGGTAGAGTGAGTGCAGTTTTTATTGATGGTTGCAAGTTCAATTCCTAGTCTTCTCGTTTGCTTAAATTTTCACCCAATCACGTGTGTTGCTACATGATTGGGTGAAAAATTATTAAATATTTTAAATAAAAAATTAGAGTAAATTCGTCTAATCGGGTAGTGACACGTGTTGTCAAGTTGGTTGGTTAATTTTATTTAATTAAAATTAGGATTAAATTGATATAATAGGTAAATAATATGGACTAAATGTGTAATTTTACAAATTTTCGTTAACTGTCACGTCACCTCTCCGTTAGTTTTTTAACGACGATGGTCAAAATAGGACCAATTTAAAAGTTTGATCCACAAGTTGCCTAGTTTGATGGTCAAAATAGATATCCTCAAATAGTTCGGTGGTCACATGTGTAGTTTACCCTATATATATTCACTATTCAGGAATATTATAGTGAAATTTCAAAGCTAAATTTAATGTAACCATACATGCACTTTTAAATTAGAATTATTATTTAGTACATGGTCAATGAAAGTGTAATAATTTTATAAGTCCACAACTTTTCAAAAAAAAAAAAAAAAAAAAACACACAATTAAACCACTATACGAAAAAAGACTCAATCGCCAAGGGTGGAAAGTAGTGGAGACTAGGGGGTCATAGTGTAATATCCTAAATTTTTGGCTAGTGGTTAAAATGAAAATTTTGAAAGTTTTTTGGCTAAAGTATAAATTTTGAAAAAGTTTAGGGATTAAATTGTAATTTCCAAAAGTTATGTATTTTAGTCCTGTAAATAAATAGTTTACCCCCAAGAATGATGTTTTCGTGTTACCCGAATTTTTCGTACGGAGTTTGTATTATTGGCTATAAAGCGATAAAGTTTAGAAAATTATTCGGATAATTGGATCGAATCGGATATTCAAGATATTTTAAAGGATGATAAGGCAAGGTTAAAATTTTCATTTCCATGTCTTAAAATGGTAGGATTTAACATGGACCATTGGATTAAAGTAAGTTTTCCATGTTAAATATGAGCCATTGGATCAAAAATGACAAGATTGTAATTTTGGAAATTTTCAAGGGTAAAGTTGGTAATCACCAACTCCTTGGCTTATTTTTGACCCTTGGATGAGTAGATTGACATGTGGCAAGATGTGGGACATTGGATTATAAGGACAAAATGGTCATTTTGTCATAAAATAAATTTTTAATTCATTTAATTAAAAAGATGACAAATGGCTTAAATTAAAAAGGATAGAAAAATCAAGATTTTCTCCATCTTTCTCCCCTTTGTTCGAAACCCTCTCCCAAGGTAAGAAGAAATTTCATTTTTGATTTTCAAGCTTATTTAGTTGGATTTTGGATGAAAGCATGAAATATGAAGCTGATCTCCATGAAATTCTCTATCTTTTGGTACCATTTATTTGTGCTTTCCTTGCTTGAAACCTCAGTTTTATGATTTGGGGGTGTTTAGGGTGATTTGCAAGCTCTAGAATTCGAATTTTGGGCTCATGTAATGATACTAGATGAATCGGTATCGGTACCCCTTAGTTTTTAGTGGCTAACTCAGGAAAAAATTGAAGGGTGTATCGATACTGGCTTAGGCCGTATCGATACCCCATGTTACATGAGAATTCTAGTAGCAAAAATGGGTATTGGTAAGCTTGAGGGCGTATCAATATCGATGGAGTATCAGTACACGGCCCCGTGTATCGGTACGGGGTTTTGATTAAACCTTCTCATCATGAAAAGCTGAGTATCGGTACGCATAAGTGGGTATCTGTACCCACATGAGTGTATTTATACTCTTAAGCGGGTATCGGTACTCGCTAGGTAATCTGCCCGAAAATTATGTTTTGAGTTCGAGGTACCTATAATTCAAGGACTAAGACCCAATGGGCCTCTAATGTGGTAAAATAAATAGTAAAATAGAGAATTTAACCCCATATACGATCATAAGGAGTAATAACTCGGTAAATGTTGTGTGACTTATTTATAATAGCAACCATAGGGATCCTCAATGGATAGTGTGTTGTTACGTGCCAAGTAAGGGCACTTGTGTGGTTGGGTTGCTTTGATTGGTGGGATATGGATGCCCAGTGAGAGTGAGAGCGTGTTGCAACATCGTGGCTATTGTTTTACCAAATGTACGTTCTCGAAGCTGTGTGGCACCGAGTCTCATTCGAAGATGCTCGACTAGAGATTGCATCATGTTTTCTAGTGTTGATAAAGACAATTGTACTTTAGTTTTAAGAATTTTAAGAAGAATTCAAATGGCAACAGGGCAATGAATCAACTTCTCAAAATCTTCAATTTTCTTCTCACAGAATGTGAGTCTTAGCCATAAACTCTATCTCCCTAATTTATTAGGCGTTGGACTTATAAAAGAAGATATCAAGTATTTGGGTTTCTCTTCTATCTAGGGGAGAAGTAAAAAAGAAGCTCTTAGTTTCATAAAGAAAAAAGTTCAAAACAAACTACAAGGTTGGAAAACGAAGTTATTATCTTAAGCTGAGAAAGAAACTTTAATCAAAGCGGTGACTCAGGCCATATCATCCTATGTTATGCAATGCTTCCTGTTTCCCTCTACTTTTTGTGATGAGTTATGTTCTATGATTAGACGCTTCTGGTGGAATAACTCTAATGAAAAGGAAATAGGAATACACTAGTTGAACTGAAAAAATATGCCTTCCAAAGGATAAGGGTGGTCTTGGATTTCGGGATCTCAGAACTTTTAACCAAGCTATTATTGCAAAGGTGGCTTGGAGGATCATCAAAAAGTCAAAATTTTTTCTGCTTCAAATCCTTCGTGGTATTTACTTTCTTAACAGAAACATTTTCTCAACCCCAAAGGCCATAATTCTTCTTGGGCGTAGAGTGGGATTAGATACGAAATTGAGACGATTTCTAAAGGATCGTTATGAAAGATAGGAAATGGTTTAATCATCTTGATTTGGGATAACAAACGGATCCCAAAAATCTCATATGGATCGATTACTTCTATCAGACCACCTATGTGTCGTGACTACTTAGTTTCTAAACTCATTATGGAAGAAATGAGAGAATGAGATCAGAATAAATTGGTTTCTCTTTTCTCTCACGCTGAAGTAGAGGCAATTCTTCAAATTCCCATTAGAGGGCCACTAATGAAGGATGTTCTCATATGGGCAGGAACTAAGGATGGGGAATACTCAACAAAATTAAGATATGACTTTCTCGTTCGGCTCTCACGAGTAATTCACATGTTTAGATCCATTTGGGGACTCAATGTTCCACCCAAAATTCAAAATTTTTTATGGAAGCTGTGCCATAATATCCTCCCGAAAAAAAGGCAACCTTTATGCTCGTTTCCATGGATCCTTTTCTTATTGCGATAGATGCCCAATGTATAGGAAAAAGTCTGAAAGTATTGAACATATGCTCAGGTTATTTGGAGAGTGTCGATTCTCAGTTATAATCCGTCTCTATTTGGTTTTTCTTGCTGTTAACTCCTCAAAAGTTGTACTTTTCATACATATAGTATCATGCTATTGCTTGACTTTATGTACATATTAGTGCATTTTGCCAGTAGTTTCATGCATTTGTATTTAAGAGTTAAGGAATAAGCAATTTTTATTGCCAGAGTGAAAGGGTTTTTTTTTCTGTGGTGTACATGTTTTGGCATGTCTAGAGCGCAGTTGGTAGAACACAAGAAAGAGAAATGTCGAGCATAGTTGGAAAAATGTAGGAGAAGAATGCCACGCTCAGTTGGCAAAAGAAAAAAGTTCGATTCCTAGTCAAACAATCGTGAGAGCCATGTCAGCCCTAATTTAAAAAGAAGATAACGTGCCTACATTGGTGGTAACCAACTTTCAAAATTCTAACCCTAATCAGGATTTTCCCGAGCACCTATATAAAGGAGTCCAATGAATGAGCTGTGGAGAAGAGAGAGAGTAGAGGCGAATCAAGGTTCAACCAGGCAGTCTAGCCGAGAGCTCTAGATCCATTGAAGGGATGCATCGATGAAACTCCTTCTTTAGTCCATTTTTCTTAAATTTAATTCTGATTTTGATGATGGGTGTTTGAAAACAATAATGTGTTTTTGGTTTCCCCAGCCATGAACTAATCTTTTAAGTTAGCTAGAGGTGTTTGCGATGAATGCTTAACTTTTAGGTTTTTAATAATTGAATACCTTAGCTTTATTGTCTATTTTGCTAGCGCTTAATTTTTTCCATATTTTATGCCATAAAACAGTTGGCATTGAATGCTCATTATCCCATAATATCTTAACAAACTTAGGAGATAAGGATTAATTGCCAAATACTAAGGATAGAAACTTCGACAGAAGATGTTCAAGTAGATGAGCTTACTTCTGAAGTGGATATACTCCTCAGGAGAAAAGATTAAAACGTTGCCAAGTTAATAATTTAAAAACATCACTATATACATATATGTGTTAAAAATAATTAACTTAGAGTATTGCTTTCAACAGAGGCAATGCTAACTTAAAATCTGCTCGACAATAAAACCAAGGTTGAACGTTATTATTTGCTACCATCACTAGCGTAAAATCCAAACATCCCTTGGCAAGCCCATCAATCATCTTAACACAAGTGTTTGCCAAACTGCTCAAATCTTTTCTTTATTTTCCTTTAATCATTTTCTTAATTAAAAATTTGAAATCAATTGCCATCTTATTTGTTCCAATTCACAAGTAATTATCGTGGCTTTTAATTCTTGGACAATACTTGTGGATATAATACTCAACTCACTACTTTATTTTTTGTTGAACGTGTACACTTGCACGCAAAAAGACACAATCTTGGCATTATTTACTTGCATTATTACACTGAATCATCAACCATTTGCCAAACAGTAGCCGTTCGACACTTGCTTTGGTCGTTGATGGGAAAAAATTGTGAAAATTTGAGATGGTGGAAATTTCTTTGATGACTGTGATTTGATCATTTTTTATGTTGGTTTGTTTGGAAATCCCGCAACAATTTTATTTTTTTGGTGGTATTGTTTCGTCTATTGACGTTTGGCACTTGGCCGAAAGATCATTCTTGAAGTTCCGTCGTGCCAAGCTTGTAACAGGTCGAGCTGATCCACCTTGTCCAAGGGATAGTCATTCTTGGCTTCCTCCACCTAGAGAGACAGTTAAGTTGAATTATGATGCAGCGTATGACAAAGAGTCAGGTTCGGCTTCAGCAGCTGCAATTGCATGTGATTTCACTGAAAATATTGTGGGTGGAATTACGTCGACTTTTTTCCCCATCCGCATCTTCTATGAAAGCTTATGCGGTTAGGCTTGGTATTATCCTTGCTTTGCAGAAAGGATATGTCAATATTATTGTTGAGTCGGACAACTTGGGTGTCATTAATAGGTTGAAGGTCAAGAAGTTTTCGACTTGGGATTCGGCAGCTATTGAGGAGGATATTTTGAATTTGAGTTCTTCGATCCCTTTCTCATCTTTTTCTTATGTTTCTCGTTTATGTAATAGAGCGGCTGATTAGGTTGCGAAAGCCGTTAAGGCTAAGTTTTGCCCGAATGATTGGGCGTTGAACACTACTGCTGAACTAAAATCTTTGCTGTAATTTCCATTTGTGGTATAATATTTTTTATAAAAAAAAAGCCCGAAGAGAAAAGAAAAAATTCAGGTATATTTTATACTATTCAATTTTATCTATACTTTTATTTATGTCTTATATACTCAAAAGCAAAAACAACTATTTTAAATTTATATATTTATGGATGAGATCAATTATTTTTTATGTGAAGAAAGGTATTGAACATTCATCTACTTTTAAAAAACCACATATCTCATTATAAAATTAAGTATTGCTCACGTACATATATGTTGTATCGACTACTATTAATAAATAGACAATATTTTTATACGAAATTAGTTTCATAGTTGTAGTTTGCATTTATATTTTTAGTCTAAATCGATTTTTGAACCTGGACAAAAAATTTTCTATCCCTTTTTGTTGTCCTTTTGTGTCCCAACACCAAAAAATCAAATCCTAAACACTAACCCTAAATTTTAAATCCTAAATCCTACGCCCTAAAAAATACATCCACACCCAATACTCTAAACCGTAACCTTAAACCCTACACCTATTTTTTAATGATGGAGCATAAGTAGGGGCACCGAAAAGGGGCACGCAATTTTTACTCTTTGAACTTGACTTTTGTTACATGTTTTTGTACTTCACTTGATATCAAAATATATAATATAAGTCAAATTTTTAAAAGTAGGTAAATGTTCAATATATTATTCATAGAAAATAAATAATCTTACCGATAAATATATAAATTTAAAATAATTTATTTTACTTTCGAGTGTGCAAAATACAAACAAAAAATGAGTAAAATTGGATAGTAAAAAACGACCCAGAATTTTATCCTTATCTCTCCAGGTTTAGGTGCTCACAATCTATCACCCGTATTGATTTATTGCCTAAACTATAAGACGTAATACACAAATTATTCCATTACGTTTACATGTTCTAACTTCGTACTAATATATTTTTTTGTCATTAGTGCCCCTAACTAAAATTTTGGAACCACATCAAAGTATATATATAAAAGAAATTCAACCTAATTTGCTCCGAAACAATTTTTATAATCATAAAGCTCTATAATTTAAATTATAGTAAAATTAAAGCTTAAAAATCAATATCAATATCTGATAGTAAATTTATATTTAGGGAAAACCCAAGTCTATTGTTACTAATGAATTCTCTAACAGTTGTGATACAATGCAAGAATATTAGCGAAATATATTGTTTGCTAATGAATTCCCTAACATTAGGAGCGTTAACGACATTAAATATTAAATTAAAAAATATATGTGAATGTTAGAGCGCAATTTGTGTATTAAGCAAAAAAATATAAATATTATTTTCTATTTTCTACTGTTTTTTTCTTTTCTATTTTTGGAATAGTTAAAATTTCAATTATATTTAACTACTTGGTTTAATAGCATTTATGTATTGATAAAATATGTATTAATTACATTGTATTTATGGTATTGGAAATTGTTTATTGATAAAAAAGTATTAGTTGCTTTGTATTACCTAGTCAAACTTTTAAAATATAATTTATTTTTTTACTCATATTTATTTCATTACCATGTCATATGTTATCTCAACTTGATAGATTATTCAGTAGGTAAATATAGTATTGTTTTATCAAAACCAAATAATATGGACTGTTATATCAGTATCATTAACTACCACATCAGTATAATAATGATAAACAATTTTAATCGTCAAAAGTTTAATTAATATTTTTCAAGTTCGACCATTTTTTTTTGGAAAAAAGTTTGTGGGCTCAAATCCGCAAGTGTATGTAATTTTAATTGGGGAAGGAAGTTGCAGAATATGTGGCCATTAATTAGCCGACGGGTTAAGTCGCGAAAGGTAGAAGAGGTTATTTTGGGGTAGACACGAAGAGGAGAAAAATTGCAAATTCTTTTTATACCCTAAGAAAAAGTTAGGTTTGCTAGAAATCGAATATTATAGCGAATTCAAAATTAAATGAGCAGAATTAATTTTTCAATAATTGGTTATAGTATAAACAGAAATAAATAAAATTCCGAAAAATAAAGGTGGATTCATATGTGGATTCCATCGCAAACCTTGCTTCTCCATTCTCCATTATTTGGGTGAGAGAGAAAAGTCGATTATATTCCCCAGTCCCGTCCAAAATCAAACACGAGAGATTTCTTAAATTATTCTCGTTCACTTTATTTTGTCTTATTTTTTACTTAATCGTGTCATCTCAGTGAGCAGTTCTTCCGATCATCATTCTCTACTTAATCCACCCTCCCTAGCTGCCTCCCAACCAACTCCATCGCTCCTCTCCTCTCCTCTCCTCTCCTTTAATTACAAAGGTAATGTTTCTAACTCCAAAATCTTTCTTAAATTTTTCTCGTCTTTCTATGGAATTCTAGCTTTCAGAAACTTAAGGCCCTTTTCCAATTTCCAAACTCAAATCGGATCAGCTTTTTAATTTTCCTGGTTGTCTGCAGCAATTGAGAAGAAAAAGAATGGGTGCAAATGAGAAAAAACTGCAGAAGAGCTACTTTGATGTGTTGGGATTATGCTGTTCCTCTGAGGTTCCGCTGATAGAAAACATATTGAAATCAGTTGAAGGGGTCAAAGAAGTAACTGTGATTGTTCCTACCAGAACCGTTATTGTTCTTCACGATAATCTCCTTGTTTCTCAGCTTCAAATCGGTAAACCCCCTCTCTGTTTTTTCTTCTTTAAAATTAGATAGTAATAGTAATTTGTTGTTCTCGAAACGGCTTTTAAGCTTTGGAGTTGGAACCCCCCACCCAAACGAAGAAACGGCTTTTAAGCTTATAGCACAAGTTCCTTTTGTACAGGAAAAAGAAATGGAGTATAGAATTTGATTTTATATATTTTTTAAAGAAAAACTTTAATACAAGCTTTAATTTACACGTGCCTTTTAGTTTTAGGGGTTAGGGTTTATGGGTTTAGATTGTATGGTTTAAAATTTAAGGTTAATGTTTAGAATTTAGAGTTTAGGGTTTAGAGTGTGGGGTTTAGTATTTTAGGATTAGAGTTAGTAATTTAGGATTTGAATTTTTATAGTATAAATAAACAAGCTTATGTAAAATTAATTTTACACAATTTGTATTAAAATTTTACCCATTTTTAAAATACTTTGGCAGGTTGGTGAGATTGATTTTTTTAAAATATGAGGCTATAAGTATATACTAGTTTTTATTTTATTTTTGACAGATTTGAAAATTTATATGTGATTAAATTAGGAATGATATACAACATATAAATTGGAAGGAGGGATAAAGATAATGAGTTGAGTGGCCTATTATTATTGTTATACATGGTAGGCGAGGCGTAGCAATGGTAATTTAGAAATTGATTACGAAATTAGATGTTACATTTGAACAGTAAAGGCTCTAAATCAAGCAAGGCTGGAAGCAAATGTGAGAGCACAGGGGGAGATTAAGTACCAAAAGAAATGGCCAAGTCCTTTTGCAATAGCTTGTGGGTTGCTACTTTTGATATCCCTTTTCAAGTACGTGTACCTTCCTCTGCAATGGGTAGCTGTGGCAGCGGTGGTGGTTGGCGTCTACCCCATTCTCTTGAAGGGCTATGCGGCCATCACCCATTTCAGGCTGGATATCAACGTCCTCATGCTAATAGCAGGTATTCTTCTTTCTCTTCCATAAAAACCACTACAATTTAGACATCACTTTATGATTAACACTGCTAATTCACTACTTTTTTCAATCACTAGTACTAGTACTAGTACATCACTTCATTATTGCTATTGCCTCACTCATTAATATAAAAAGAAAATCACTGTTATTGACGCAACAATATAAAAAATAAATAAAAATGATTTCTTTAAAGTTTTCAAACTCTTCGTCAACCCTATTAAACAAATAAAACATTGGAAATTTATTTAGATTTTTTTAAAAAAAGAAGAAGATAGAATTTATAAAGAATAAATATTATACGGCATACATGTGATATATAATTTAAATTTTATAACTCGAGTTAAAAATTTAGTATGTCTTATTAATTGGTTTTTATTTTCTTAAATATCAATTAAAAAATTAGATCCATATTTTTAGTATGCCTAAAAAATTAAAAAATGAAGCACAAAGTAATTACCCTAAAAATATATATAAGGGAAAATGGAGAAGGTTGGCTACCCCTAATACCCTTTTCCTTTTCCATTTCCTTTTTTTCGCCTTCAAACTTTTACTTGTTCATACAAATCGTTGATCTGATTGGTGCAAGCAAAATTCATCGCGATTCGGACAACCAATCGACCTCTCTTTAAACAAAAAACCAATGCATTTATAATGGTATTTTTTTTTGTTGTTGATGGGACAGTAACGTGGGATTGACGTGGCACCTTTTATTCACCCAAAAAGTTGTGCCAGCTTCTTTTATTTTCTTTTTTAAAAATTTACGAACATAATTATGTAAAAAATGATGGAGGGTTTTTTAAAAAGTTGCGCCATCGGTAGCACTCCAATCGCCTCGTCTTTACCTTCGGCTCGACAGCTTTTTCACTTGCTATCGCACCAAGTCTCATCACTGGCTGGACTACATTGGCACTCGTAGTCGAACCACGGTTCTCACTTCGCTTGGCGGCATTGACACTCACAATCGCCTCAAGTCTCGCTACTTCACCCTTTGACTCGTCTGCTGTCTTCACCATGGCAGCTAGGCGGTTCTTCTCGGGACATCCCCTTATCAAATGAGGACCATCACAGAAGTAGCACTTCAACTTCTTACTCCCCTTCTTTTCTGGCATGGACTTAGACTCACCATTCCCCTCGTCTCTCGAACTGAGCTTGGTTGACTCAACACTCGCCTGCTTGCATTCTGCGGGCTCGGTCAGAGGTTCAGCAACAATGAAAGCCTCTGAAAGTCTCTGGGCATCTCCCTGCTCTACTGCGAGCTTCGCCCCCGGTCTAAATCCCTCTAAGAAGGTCTTGAGGGCATCACATTCACTCATTGCCGTCTTGCAACTGAGCAGCTCCCTCTTGAGCTCATCCACTTCTTTCCGCAAAGCTTCCATCTCAGCTTCACTAGCATTACTCCCTCGAACAGTCACCAACTTGTTGAGAACTTCTCGTGTCTCGTCCTTGAACCGGTCATCTATGGACTCTACTTCGTCAAGACGGGACTCGAAAACACCTTGGGTCTGCTTGGCCTCCTCTTCGGATTTCTCAAGTCTAAGAACCCTCTTTCCTAACGACTCCAATTCCGCCTTCATTGCCTCCACTGCATCTTGAAGGGAATTACCTTGTTGGTTCAACTTCTCGTACATCGAGTTGAGAACTTCTTGGATCTCCTTCGCGGTTTTCTCCTTGGAAGAATCATCCGCTTTTTGCAAATCCCCCATCTTGGCTTCACAAGCACAACTCTCTCGAACTACCTCCAACTCGTTGAGGATGCGTTGCGTCTCGTCATTGAACTTGCCCTCCATGGACTCTAACTTTTCAAGACGTGACTCCACAACACTTTGGATCTTTTTGGCCTCCTCTCTTAGAGTTTCCACTGTAGCCTCTAAGGAATTGCCACGCTCAGATATCTTAACTTCCAAGCCATTAAGAGTCCATTCAACCTCCTCCTGGATCCCTTCCAGAGACTCTAACATCTCAAAATCCAACGAACCCAGCTTCTCAAGGTTTACTGACTCTAGCTGTTCAAACACCACCTTGACCTCCTTCTCGAAGTCCAAGAGTTTATCGACCTCAGCCTCCACGACCGTTATGAATTCAAGATTCGATTGCACCTTATTTTCAAGACGGTTGCTCCTCTCGTCAAATTCATTCAGAGTCTTTCTTACATCGTCCATTGTCAGTGTCTTCTTCTTTGGTGCCATCTCAATCACCATTTTGCCTTGAACTAGTCTGATCCCTGATCACTTCGACTAACTCGAACGCAAACCACCACCACGCTTAACTGCAACTACAAGCTGGAATCCACCACACTTGACTGCAACTACAAGCTGGAATCCACCACACTTGACTGCACCTGCAAGCTGGCTTGAACACAAGTCACCACCACGCTTGACTGTAACTGCGAGCTGGCTCGAACGCAAGTCCCTTCCTCGACTCGCTCTGATACCACTTGTCACGGGGCTAGATTTTGACCCTAGCGGATCCGTGCGGTCTTAGACGCCTTCGACGCAAATCAGTCGATTCCTACGCCTAAGTCAGCCTTCAACCAGCCTTGTGAGTACTCCTGTTCGACAACGGCTCCGACAAGCCCTTCAGGTTTCGATGGATCTTGTCACGGGCTAGACCTTTGCCAGACGAATCGTGTGAACCTTAGTCGCTTTCTCGGTTGAAACGTCTGCTAAGTCACCCTGAAATCCCTTGTCACGGCCTTAGGTGAAGCTCTCTCGACAAACACCTAATTCTGCCAGGATTTTCGCTCCGGAAGATCAAACACTTCCCGAAGCCCTCGAACGAAAGATCGTTCTAAGCGAAAGCTAATCAAAGAACAACGGAAAGAGATTGGCAACACGAACAACGAAGAACACTCAAGAACAATAAAGAACACTCAAAAAGTTTAGAGTAAATACTTATTGTATTACTCAAAGTGAAGTGAAGTAATGTGAAGTGGTGAGGTGATTTACAAGTGAGGAGGGAGCCTCTATTTATAGTTGAACTCTCCTACATCCAACGGCTCAGTTTAAATTACATCGACGGTCGAGATTGATCTTACCTAATCAAATCTCAATTCAAATCTCTAATTATCACAAACATTATCTACAAATTATATTTCAAATAAATAGATGATGTTTTGACCAAATTACCCTCTTGAATTCTCCATGGATTTGGCTAAGTCCTGTGGGCTTGCGGGCTCTTTAGCATTCTCTAAGTGCCGGGCCAAGTGTGATGGTCTTGGCAAGCCCGTTACACCGCGCAAACCCTCTTTGGCTGATTCTTGCGCCAATGCCTCGGTCCTAAAGGTTTGGTCCACGCCTTCCTTCAAGTGCTGGGCCACATTTGGCAAGCCCGTTACATCGCGCAAACCTTCTTTGGCTGATTCTTGCGCCAACGCCTTGGTCCCAAAGGTATGGTCCACGACATTCTCCGAGTGCTGGGCCACATTTGGCAAGCCCGTTACATTGCGCACAACCTCCCTATCTGATGCTCGCGCCAATATCTCGATCCGAAAAGTTTGGTCCAAAAAACCAATGCATTTATAATGGTATTTTTTTTTGTTGTTGATGGGACAGTAACGTGGGATTGACGTGGCACCTTTTATTCACCCAAAAAGTTGTGCCAGCTTCTTTTATTTTCTTTTTTAAAAAATTACGAACATAATTATGCTAAAAAGAATTGTAAAGGATGGAGGGTTTTTCCATTTGAAACTAGACTTGCTTGGGTGGGTTGACGTGAAGTGCAGCAAAATCATAAAACTTTGTGCCTTTGTATCTCTACTTTACTTTTTCTTTCTTTTTAGTACATGGCTTTCATCACTTTATCAGGTGGGGGTCCAACCCTCCAAACCCGCAAAAGCTTCTCTCTCGCGATAATAATGCATAGCATGAGGGAAAAGCCAAATGCTGCCCTTTTTCTTTTTGGACAATATCTACCGTTTGATATGCAGCCCCAAAAGATGTTTGTTTTGTTTCCCGTTATATTTTCTCCATAACTTTCCTTTTTAGCAACTTTGCATTCTTATGGTGTTTTGTGGCTGCAAAGTTCAGTTTTAAAACAAAACTCTTTTAATCATATAATTATGGTCTGAAATTGAATTATTTTACACCACAATTTTAGTTTCTAACTTATTATGTAGAACCTTCATAATGGAGTTGAGGTCTTTAATTTGATAATCAACTTACCAAAAAGATGGGTAGAAAAGTACTTTATTATATGCATTAGTATACGAAAATAATAAGGATAACAAATGTTATTATATATATAATATTTTTCACATAAAATAATAATTCGTCAGTTCTTCCACTTCCGGTAATAGTTTTTTATTTTGTCCGGTGGTAAAAAGTTGCCACTTGGGTTTTGTTTGTTTGGTTTAGCATTGCAATTGGCAAAAATGATTTGCTCATAAAAGGAAACTACCGAGTACCGATGATGGTGGGCTTTGGGTAGCGCCGTCCACTCGTAGCTTATCACCTTTCCTTTTGGCTTTTACGATGACATTAAGAAATAAGAAAGCAAAGGAATTTGAGTCCCTTAAGATTTTCCAATTCCCATTCCCATTCCCATTAGTAGTTGTTTTCCCTTTCAACTTTATAACGTCGCTTCCCCATCTTTTAAGCTATATCTAACCACTCAACTACTAGTGCTAATCCCTTATCTCAAACATCCTTTTCTACTGGAATCCAATTACCCCAGGACCACATGTTAGATTGTATTGAGTTTTGATCAGGGCTAATCAAATAAAATTCATAACTAGTATTAGTTATGTTTTCCTATCATTTTAATTTTGATTCATTTAAAGTACTTGTTTTAAATTGAAGTTTTTTTTCCTTTATAAAAAAGTCATATAATACCTGACTTTTAAGTTTTAGTTTCATTTCATAATTAACTCTAATATGATTCTAGGATTTTGAGTTTTAAAGTTCAGGACATGTGATTGTATTTAAACACTGTTTGTGAAAAACTAATATTCAAGTGACAATGTATCGAATATTAACCATTTCATCTTAAATAAAAAGTAGAATGTATTTTATAGAATATCAAAGCATACACAAGTAGAGTATAATTTGTAATTTGTAAGAAAGAAATATGTTTGAACGATTATTTGTTAGTAATATGGAAGAAAAGAGAATGGTATTTGAATTAAGATGAATGGCAATAGCGGGAATGCGTCGTGGATTGTTGATAGTATGGTAAACTTGGTCTTAGACTGTATCTGTTAATTGCTTGTTGCAGTGATAGGGAGCATTGCAATGAAAGACTACACTGAAGCCGCCACTATAGTCTTCCTCTTCACCACTGCGGAATGGCTTGAGTCAAGAGCAAGCCATAAGGTTTGCTTGCTATTTATTAATTGCATCTCTCACCTCCACTGATATATCTGCATAGATATGAAATATCAACCTTTGAAGAATCTTTTAATTAAAAAATGCTGAATTTTATGTCAGGCTACTGCTGTAATGTCTTCATTGATGAGTATAAGTCCTCAAAAAGCAGTGATAGCAGAGAGTGGAGAAGAAGTGGATGCAGATGAAGTGAAATTGAGCACTGTCCTGGCAGTCAAAGCTGGTGAAGTTATACCCATTGACGGAATCGTTGTAGATGGGAAATGTGAAGTGGATGAGAAAACCCTCACTGGTGAATCATTCCCTGTTCCCAAACAAAAGGATTCAACTGTATGGGCTGGCACCATCAATCTAAATGGTACCATCGATTTATTTTTCTCAACTCATGGAATTTTGGTGCCTTGTTCTAATTTCTATATATAATAATATAGGTTACATTAGCGTGAAAACCACAGCCGTGGCTGAAGATTGTGTGGTGGCCAAAATGGCAAAGCTCGTGGAGGAAGCTCAAAACAGCAAATCTACCACGCAAAGATTTATAGACAAATGTGCTCAGTTCTACACCCCAGGTTAGTTGGCTTAACATTAACAGGGTCTTTTCTTAACTGGAATTGCTTGCTTTTGACTTTCTTCAACAAGTGCAATTATAATACTACTACTCATTCTTATTTGCAGCAATTATAGTTGTATCAACCGGCATTACTGTGATTCCAGCTGCATTAAGAGTGCATAACCTTCACCACTGGTTTCACTTGGCATTGGTTGTGTTGGTGAGTGCATGTCCATGTGCGCTTATCCTTTCCACTCCTGTTGCCACCTTTTGTGCACTTACAAGAGCAGCAACATCAGGACTTCTGGTTAAGGGGGGCGACTGTCTCGAAACTCTTTCCAAGATTAACATCACGGCTTTTGACAAAACTGGCACACTTACCAGGGGTGAATTTGTTGTGACTGATTTCCAATCTCTCTGTGAAGATACAAGCATCGTCACATTGCTTTACTGGTATGGTCTTTTTGATACTTTTATATGATTAGTGCGTTGCTTTGATTAGAAAAATGAAAGGATCGAGCAATTCAATTTACATTATCCACTGTAGCAGTACTGCCATGTTTCCCTTTTTTTTTTTTTTTTTTTTTTTTTGGGGGGGGGGGGGCTAAAATATCAACCCTCAACAGCAAGCTGTACAATTCCCAGCCTATACAAAGACTATCATTAACCGTATCCTTTTTTATTGCTAAGAAGTTCATCTTCAGACATCCTGGTGCCCTTGAATTGCCTATTGTTTCTTTCCTTCCAAATCAAATATATGAAAGCAGTCCATGCAGACTACAAAATAAAAACATATGATCCCAAGATTCAGTCTCCGAACAACAAAGATTACATCATTACTCACTTCCCATTTTAATAATTTATCCTTTGTTGGTAGCCTATCTAAAACAGCTAACCAAGCAACGAAAGAAAATTTGGGTACATATCTCTCATTATTTCTCCTTATACTTTGCCAAACCTTATTTGAAACTTAGTGCCTTGCATAATCCATTCCACAGTTGTTTGATCAAGAAATTGAGTTTTAATGGTTTCAACTAAAGCAACTTCTTCCATATCCAGCTGCTTTTGTTAATAGAGCAAATTGTCATGATTTGCCTCCTCTTTGGCACATAAATTTTTGCCCATTTGATTTGACCCATATAGAATCTGCTCTTGTAATTAAAGCCCAAATAAGGTGCAGCATGTTTCCCAAATTTTGCACTTCACTGGAGTTAATATATGTTACAATATTTTGAAGGGTTTCAAGCATTGAGAGCAAGTCAAGTCATCCAATGGCAGCTGCACTTATAGAATACGGAAGATCACATTCAATAGAACCAAAGCCTGAAACCGTGGAGGATTATCAAAATTTCCCTGGAGAAGGTATTTATGGGAGAATTGATGGACGAGATATTTACATCGGAAGCAGAAAAGTATCAGAGAGAGCCCATGGAACAGGTGAAAACTTTTGCTTCAGATTATTTGATAGACACCTCAGTTCAGAATATTATTAGAAATGTAATAAACTGTTAAGCATTCTGATAACTTATTCTAATGCGAGTATCATGTATATAGCTCCAAATCTACAAGGCAATATGATGGAAGGCAAGACCATTGGATATGTATTTTCTGGAGCAACCCCTGCTGGAATCTTCAGTCTTTCAGATGCTTGTCGAACTGGTGCTGCAGAGGCAGTCAAGGAGCTAAAGTCAATGGGGATCAAAACTGCTTTGCTTACAGGAGACAATCAAGCAACAGCCATACACGTACAAGAACAGGTGCACTTCCAATAACTCATGATCAACCAGGTCTTGGACTTTTTGCCTGAAATGCTACAAATGTTTTCACACAATCCAAATACTAATGATGACACTAGGAACTCTGTGCGGAAATTGTGTAAAAATATTGTTCTCGTTGTTGATGTTCTATTTAGCTTAAGATGGAAAGTTTAAATCAGAGTTCATGAGAAATAATCGATCTTAAATTTATGTTATTTGCAGCTGGGGAATGGTCTCGATGTGATCCATGCTGAACTTCTTCCCGAAGACAAGGCAAGAATAATCGAAGAGTTTAAGAAAGAAGGGCCAACAGCAATGATTGGAGATGGCATCAACGATGCACCTGCACTTGCTAAAGCTGATATTGGTATCTCAATGGGCATTTCAGGTTCTGCCCTTGCAACAGAGACAGGGGATGTTATTCTCATGTCAAATGACATCAGAAAGATACCTAAAGCTATCCAACTGGCGAGGAAGGCTCACAGTAAAGTGATTCAGAATGTAATTTTGTCGATCAGTACTAAGGTGGCTATTCTTGCATTGGCATTTGCTGGTCATCCACTTGTGTGGGCAGCTGTTCTTGCTGATGTCGGCACATGCCTGTTGGTGATCTTCAATAGCATGCTCCTTTTACAAGGAACACACAAACATGCAGGAAAATGTTTCAAGTCTTCAGCTGCCTCACATATAGACAAACATGGATGTAAAACCAGCCATTGCCATTCATCTCATAACCATCGACATGGTAACGTAGACAAAAAGGTCCAAAAGGAATGTGAGCCCCAACAGTGTTCATCCTCTAACTGTGCCCCAAAATGTCAATCTAGCTCTTCCAATTCACATTCATCTTCTAATTCATGTGGGAGCGGTAAATGTGCAGGGACACATGATTCTTGTCTTAGTCATGAAGCAAAACATTGTGACCAGGGAAGTTGTAACACTGCCAATCACGAGATTGAGGGCAACAATCCCAGCAATTGTTGTTCAGGGAATGATTGCTGTGGGGAAAACCAGGTGGGTTTACATCATCCGTCTAATCAGGAAGAGACAAAAGATGATCCTTGTCGTTCCACTTGCGCCAAAAACCGTACTGACCTTAAAGCTTTAGGAAACTTTGTAGAGCATTGCTGTTTGGAGGGCCCAAACCCAGAGGCTCATCCGTATTTGAACAAGTGTTTTACAGATTATAGTGAGCCACCTCACACTGCTATAGACATTCCAATGCATGAGACTAGGCATGCGTGTGCGAGTGTTGACAAGAGAGAATTTGGTGGTTGTTGCAAGAGCTATATGAAAGAATGTTGTGGTAAGCAGGGACATTGTAGAACTGGCTTAACAGAAATCATCAGCGAATAGAAATGTTCAACTTCCATAGGAACTATGATCTTGAGATGTGTGGGGGGTTGTAGAATCAAAAGGATCCAGGAAATTCTGGCTCGGGTGAATCAAAATTAATAATTGTTAAAAGAATGGAAATTAGAATGTTTTTGGTCTTTGGTAATGTTATCTGTATAAAATTGGAGTTTGAAATACTACAACAGTAAATCATGACTAGTTTGCTTGATTTTCTGTCAACTGATGGTGATTGCCTTGTCTGCTTTGCATGCCCCTGCAAGAATAACGACGTTCATTCCTTAAAGCTTATATTTGGGCTTGACGTTCTAGGTCCATTGGGGGCCCAATATATTATTGACTAAATTACATATTGATGGGGGGAAAAGGTGAAGATGGTCAACCATGTGTATCTATAAATAGGAAGGCGTAGGAGCAGTGATATATGAGAAAAGATGGAGGATTATGTGTTAGTTTGTTTGTTTGTTAGTTTGATATTGTTTTTGAAAGATGTGTAGAAAAATCATGGGTGTGTGTTCTGGCACATGTATAATGGATTTATTTGATAAGAGGGTTAAGCGATTGTTACCCAAATCAAAGAACTTCTCCTTCCACCATCACCGTCACGATCCAACCACAAGCAACCACCGCTTTTAACACCATCTTGAACCCAGTTGAGTTTCTTGAAACATATCCTACTCCAAAAATACTCGTTCAAATCATCATAATTGCTCCAAGCAGTTTGCTACGCCATTCCGTTCCTGCTACTCTCAAGTTCCGCCTTACGTAAAGTAACTCACGACGGTGACCAGAGTTGGAGCGGTCACTTCTGGAGATCCACACGTTTGATTTCTTTCCCAAAATAAGAGCACAAGTTCTTGTAGTTTCTGAGGAGTTTCCAGCTAAACGCGTGAGTTACTAATAATAAATGCCTGTATCTGGTGCCTTGATTAAATGGTTCTTGAAACTATTGGCTCTCTGTTGCACCACTGCTCCAAAACCAAGGCATTTCGTTCTGGCCTTTCACTTCATGCTGCTATCTTCAAGGCTGGTATGCTGGCTGATGCCATTGTCTCCAACTACATCCTTAAAATGTATGCAAAGTGTCTCCGGATCAACTTTGCTCGGCAGATATTTGATGAAATGTCTGAAAGAAACCTTGTTTCATGGTCTGCCATGATCTCTGGTTATGACCAGGCCGGGTTCCCTTTATTAGCACTTGATTTGTTTTCCCAAATGTACCTCGCGCCCAATGAGTACATATTTTCCAGTGCCATTACTGCTTGCTCCAACCTCATGTTGTTAGGGGAAGGACGGCAAATTCATGCTCAATCATTCAAGTACGGATACACATCTGTATCATTTGTTTCTAATTCCCTTATCTCAATGTACATGAAATGCGGTCATTCTGGTGATGCCTTGTCGGTCTATTCTGAGGTTTTAGAACCAAATGTCGTGTCTTATAATGCTATAATTACGGGATTCATAGAAAACCAACAACCTGAAAAGGGTTTTCAAGTTTTTAAACATATGCATCAAGAAGGCCTTGTGCCTGACCGCTTTACTTTTATTGGATTACTCAGGAGTTGTGCCAACTCAAATGCTTTACACAGAGGAACGATGTTGCATTGCCAGACAATCAAACTCAGGCTCGACTCCATCACTTTTATAGGTAATGTGATAATGACAATTTACTCGAAGTTTAGTTTGATGAAAGAGGTAGAGAAGGTCTTCAAATTAGTCCAGGAAAAGGATGCCATTTCCCGGAACACTTTCATAGCTGCTTGTTATCATTGTGAAAATCATGAAAAAAGTTTAAGAGCTTTTGGGGAGATTGTATATCACATGAGACCAGATGATTTCACTTTTGCTACTGCCCTTTCTGCCTCTGCTGCGCTTGCTTCAATACTTCATGGCAAACAGATTCATGCTCATCTGATAAGAACAGGGCTGAACCGAGATGTGGAAGTTGATAATGCCCTTACCAACATGTATGCAAAATGCGGTTCCATTGCATACGCATATAATGTATTTAGCAGTATGCCCCATCAAAATCTTGTGTCATGGAATACCATCATTGCTGCATTTGGAAACCATGGGCTTGGAAGCAGAGCCCTGGAGCATTTTGAGCAGCTGAGGGAAGACGGATTAGAGCCAGACTGTGTGACGTTTGTGGGGCTTTTGATGGCATGCAATCATTCTGGTATGGTGGATGAAGGCCTTATTGTTTTCAATTGCATGCAAGAAACCTACGGCATTTCTCCTGATATATAACATATTTCGTGTCTTATTGATATGCTGGGACGAGCAGGCCGATTAAATGAGGCAAAAGATTACATGAGGAGATTTGCATTTGGGGAAGATGCAGTGGTGTTAGGGAGCCTGCTGTCTGCGTGCAGGCTGCATGGAGATGTGATGATGGGGGAACGGTTAGCTGAACAGCTTCTGAAACACGAAGCAGGGAGCACATCGCCTTTCGTTCTATTGTCAAACCTGTATGCTTCAGATGAGATGTGGGATGGTGTTGCAGAGGCGAGAAAGAAGATGAAGGGTAGTGGACTGAAGAAGAAAGCCGGTTATAGCATGGTTCAAGTAAAGGGTGGTTTTGTAAAATTTACAGTTGGGGATTTCTCTCACTCAAGGATTGATGACATGTTAGATGCCCTCACAGCTTTAGCTCTGCAAGGAGACGGAATTTCTTTTCATCTTAATCTTACAACCAGTCTTTTTTTTTTCTTTCCATTTCTTGAAAGAGAAATCCTATGAAGAATAGACATGGAGGTCGTGGTCCTTGATGTCTTCAGCTAATCTTTAGCCAATCTCACCAATATTTTGTTTTTTTTTAAAGAAAAGAAATAGTAAAACATTACAACCCAACTCCGTAGGCTACATCTGCTGGTGGTCGTTGCAAATATTAACATGAGAATGAGAGCTAAATCCTTCCTTGGATAAAACATTTCATATTCAATGGGGTATGGGGATGATATAACAACAACAAATTTGAACAGAGCCCACTGGATCTTTGTCAATATAGTGTCTGCAATTGGAACGCAAGAATCCGCATAATAAGAAATAAGGGAGAAGAAGAAAAAATTCCGAAGAACAAGATAGGGAAAAGATAGTTGTTTGATAACAATAAGCATACCCTGTTACAAAGACCATTTTTCTATATATAGCTAGTTACAAACGGTTATACTAGATACCAATAGAATTCCTCCAAGTTGCTGCTTCTTTGAATTATTTTGATGCTGACTCATCTTTTGTCGATATCCTCTTGTTTGCACATGATTCATAATAATACCCTCCTCAAATGAAAGACCCTTGTCCTCAAGGTTGAACCGAGAAAAATCTTCAAACAATTCAGTTTTATTTTCCCAAGTTTGCGCATTACCTTTGACATCATTCCCATGTATAAACCCCGCTTGATCTCCTTTGTCACATTGCTCACTAATTTGGCGTTTCAATCTAACTTTTGGTTGTCTTGTATCAGTTGGAGTGTACGACAATAGGGGTAGAAATGTTACTTGTTGTGTGGGCTGTCCACGGTAAGGTTTCACTTGTAGAACGCGAAAGACGAGATGAATTTTAGTCGATGTTGGTCTGTTCTGAACCTATTCCTGCTCACTGTCATGCCGCAGGTATCTATCAAGGAAAGACCGAGACCTTGTAAACTTATCTTGTTCAACACCATACATGTGATCCAAGCCACAAGAATGAACAAATAAATTTTTAGAAAGTTCAGAATCAGGTTTCGAAATCTGACTTTTATGTAAGAACCGATCACTATAAGAACCTCCCAGAGATTTGTCTTCAAGTAAGGATTGAAGATCATTGGTAGTTTCAAAATCTGAAATAATTTCCAGCCCCTCAACTGAAATTGAGCCAGCCTTTAAGTTTTCCAATGTCCATAAAGAACTGGTTTTAGTAGGCACCTTAGCAAAATTGCAGAATGTTAGTAAATTCGTACTGGTCTTTCCTGTGACAACATCCTCTGTATAAGAATGGTTGAAATACGAAACTTTCATTAGATCATCTTCTTCAGTTTCAACTGTAACAACCCGGATTTTTCGAGTCAACAATGGGCGTTAACCCGAATCTTGGACCAATACGTCGGGTCGAATGTTCGGGTTATGTTGGGCCTTGTTGTTGGGCTTCATGGGCTTCCATGTGTTGTTGGGCTTGTTTAGGGGGTATTGGGCTTGGCTTAGGATGAGTTTTGAGGAAGGTTATTATGGTAAAATCATAAATGGGGGACAAAGGTTGATTGCTTGTTATTTTTTGCGAGGGAAAATAGGGGTGAGGTCGCCCATTGTCCCCAACCATCCTCATCTTCCTCTCTTCCTAACACCCACCCAATTCAAGGTTAAAGGAGAAAGCTTGTTGTTTTAGAGTAAGAATCTCAGATTGTGGTTTGAGGAGAAGTTGTTCAGCACTTAAAGATCTATCTTTCAAGAGGAATATCTTCAGCATTGGCGGAAGTTGGGTTTGAAGCTTGGAGCAAGGAAAAAGAGGTGGAAGAAGCTTGGTTGCTGCCTTAGTTCGTGAATCTTTGCTTGAGGTCAGTACATCTCTGACTCCTACATTTCATGAGCATCATAAGATGATTGCTTTGCTTGGTTTTATGTTCATGAGTAGCAAAGTTAGGGTTCTTGAGCTTTAAACCCCTCTAATGGTAAATCACGTTTCGGGTGTTGATAATAGGTAAAATTGGTAGAAAACCACCCATAATACTATTAATAACTTGTAGGATCAATTTAGGACTTAACCATGTAGGTTAAGGGTTGGATTGGTGAAATTCTGAGCTCTAGATTTTAAAATCTGGGCTCGCGTACCGATACAGAGTGGTAGCGTATCGATACTCCTTTGTATTAAGGGAGCCGAATTGCGAGGGGCGTACTGATACACCTTTTCGAGTATCGGTACCCCTTGCTTGTTTTGAATTCTAGTAACGCTTTGGCGTATCGGTACACTGGGGGCGTATCGGTACGCGTATTTGGCGATCCTAATGTATTTGGGAGTACCGGTACGCGTATTTGGGAGTACCGGTACGGGGCGATCCTAGTACTGATGATGCGTACCGGTATAGCTCAAAGCTTATCAGTACGACTTGGGGTCTAATTCTTTCAAACCTAATAACGTATCGGTAGTCATGGGGGAGTATTGATACCCAGAGGACAGTACTGGTACTCACCATAGAGTATTGATACTCGCTGGGTAATCTGCCCAAGAAAGTTGAGTTCGCGTTCTGGGGTTCTATAATTCAAGGTAAAGGGCCCTAGGGGTCTGTCAGGGTGTAAAATGAATGCTAAAGCTGAGGAATGTAGAGTTGGACCCTGTGTGTGAAATAAAAGGCTAATGGCTCGGTAATTTTTGTGTGGATTGCTTGTTTAATCACCCATAGAGATCCATAGTGGATCGGTTAATGCTACGTGGAAAATCGGGGTCTTGCTGTGTGATGAAGGAACTCCATTTGTATTAAGGGAGCCAAATTGCAAGAAGCGTACTGATACACCTTTTCGAGTATCGGTACCCCTTGCTTGTTTTGGATTCTAGTAACGCTTTGGCGTATCGGTACACTGGGGGCGTATCGGTACACACTATTTTATTGCTTTATAGGGGCTTAGCGTACCGGTATGCGTATTTGGGAGTACCGGTACGGGGCGATCCTAGTACTGATGATGCGTACCGGTATAGCTCAAAACTTATTAGTACGACTTAGGGTCTAATTCTTTCGAACCTAATTATCGTATCGGTACTCATGGGGGAGTATTGATACCCAGAGGACAGTACTGGTACTCACTTTAGAGTATTGATACTCGCTGGGTAATCTGCCCAAGAAAGTTGAGTTCGCATTCGGGGGTTCTATAATTCAAGGTAAAGGGCCCTAGGGGTCTGTCAGGGTGTAAAATGAATGCTAAAGCTGAGGAATGTAGAGTTGGACCCTGTGTGTGAAATAAAAGGCTAATGGCTTGGTAATTATTGTGTGGATCGCTTGTTTAATCACCCATAGAGATCCATAGTGGATCGGTTAATGCTACGTGGAAAATCGGGGTCTTGCTGTGTGATGAAAGAACGCCCATATGGGCTGGTTGTCGTGAATAATAAGATAACCTAACGAGAAAAACGTAAATGAATCTTAAAGACATATATTAATTAGTGTAACAAATGAGTCATGCCTTGGGGCATTGGTAATGGTTGGCTGTATGCCTTTTATCTCTTGGTGAGATATATTGATGCTCGGGGGAGCATGTATTGACGTATGTGTCTTGGTTAGGAATCCAGATGTCCTAGAGTCAATGCAAGGGCACTTAAAAAAGGGGATGGGTACTCCGGGCTATGTGACCGAGTACATCCGACGTATCCACATGCTATGTGATCTGGATACGGTCTGAAACTTATCCTTGGCTATGTGATCAGGATATGAAAATACAACTCGGGGGCTATGTGATCGAGTACATCCGACGTATCCACAGGCAATGTGATCTGGATACGGTCCGAAACCTATCCTTGGGCTATGTGATCAGGATATGGAAATATAACTCTGGGGCTATGTGAGCTCGAGTAACTCGAAGGGCTATGTAATCTCGAGTAAGCTGATTGGCTATGTGACCTTAGAAAAAGACTGTTTATGGCTATTGTGATCCAAATATGTCTAGGACGTATCTGTGGCTATAGTGATCCAGATGTGATCCTAACCCGACGGCTATGTGATCACAGGTAACCCGACTGTTGTGTGAGTACAGAAAAAATAGTAGGGCTTCGTTGGCCATTAAGGAATGTATGTTATTTACGTTGTTGTATGAATAATAGATGTTGGCTATGCTACCCTTGGTTTATATGATCAGGGTAGGGTTTTTACTCGACGAACTGTGTGAGCTCGAGTAACTCGATGGGCTGTGTGATCTTGAGTATGGGCTAGATAACCCTTGGGCTATGTGATCAGGGTATGGGACGTAATTCGATGGTCAGTGGGACCTCGCGTATGGTAAGCCTGAGATGGCTTATTGGTCTTCTTACAAATAGTGGTATCTTGAGACAGTTGTACGTTCTAGCTAGGGTAGGCTAGACTAGACAACGATTCTTAGATGTTGATGAGCCTTTATGTGCACTCTTAATTATATTATCATGCATACTTGTTTTATGATATTCATGAATTGCGGTAAAGCAGAAATGTGCCACTGAGCTTTGTTAGCTCAATGTGCGAAATTGTGGTTTCTTCCGTGCGTAGGTTGACATGTTGCTTTTTAGATGAGCACATCGAGGAGGATTTTCCAGCACCGAGCCAGTTTTAGAGTATAGTACTTGATGTTTAGTTTAGACTGGTTGTATTCATAGGACCTTACCACAGTGGAGTCTATATCTTTATTTTGGTTTACTACTATTTGGTCAAACGGTGTATTTTGAATTGGAGATCATATTTTGTAAACCTTTTTTATATTATTATTTGTGTGGATTTTATGGATTTCATGGAAATGAAATGCTTGAGAATTGTCACCATGTGGTTTTTAAATGAAAAATTTTGATGGGTCGATTTTGGGTGACCCGAATGTGATACTCAGGATCCAGGACGGGATCGAGGTGTTATATTTAATGGTATTAGAGCTTAGGTTTAGTTAGTTTTAAGAAACCTAGGGTGGTATAGAGGTCGTGTTAAGGTGTCTAGTGAATACAAGCCCCTAAATTTAAGTGTACTTTATAAGACTGGGAATCCTGATGTGCCACCTTGTTTGTTGTGTTTCAAAAAAATGATTGATAGAAGGTGGAACCGGTAGTGGAGAGGCGGGTTATTTTCGTGACCTTATCTCTGCTCTCTTGCGTGTGGTGCAAGCTATCCCGAGGCAATTTGAGTTACCTCACAAGACTCCTGTAGAGAGGCTTAATCGTTTTGGGCCTAAGAATTTTGAAGGCTTGGGTGAGGATGACCCGATCAAGGCTGACCGATGGTTGCGCGATACATAGAGATTCTTGAAACAGATAAAGAGAAGCCCGGAAGATGATATTGATTGCATTATTTCCCTTCTTAAAGGCAATGCACACGAGTGGTGAGAGACCGTAGAGTTGGGTCTATAGCTTGAACGACCAATATGGGATATCTTTGTGGATGAGTTTCGAAAAAAGTACATCAGTAAGGTATATATGGATGAGATGAGGGACCAGTTTCTGCATCTAGTTTAGAGAGATCGAACGGTGTTTGCTTATGAGCAAGAGTTTCTGCGTTTGAGACGTTATGCTCTAGAGTTTGTTGCCACAGAAGAGTTGAGGTGCAAGAGGTTTCAAACAAGGCTTGAATGTTGACCTTCAGTTGCATGTGACAGCGGGTCTGCTTGGGACATTCTCTGAGTTAGCCAATAGTGCGAAGGCACTTGAGCGGCTTTAGAGTTCAGCATCTAATCGGTTCGAAGATTCTAAAAATCATGATGTGGAGACCCATAATATCATGGGTCATTTCTGCTATCCGCATGAGAGGTTTTGCGCTTCGAAGAGTTCGAAGAGAGTTGTATCAGACCAACTACCGAGATTCGGCATAGGATCTAGATCGAGGGTTCGTAGAGGCTCTTTGATTTCTACACCAGAAGTGAGTATTGATGGTTCTATTGGAGCATCGCTTTCACCAGCATGCGAGCATTGTGACAGACATCACCTTAGAGTATGATTCTTGCTTCGGAGGGTTTTCTATAGGTGTCGGGCACCGGGACACATGGCATAGGACTGCCCAGTTATGGATGATGATATATTAGTTAATTTCAGAGGTGAGCTATTTCCCGTCATGATTAGAGTTTTGCTAGAGGCAGAGCTAGGGCGTCGTTAGGTTATCAAGGTGGAGGTCTTGTGGGATCCACCGCTAAGGATGGCGCAAGAGGCGTTGCTAGACAGTCTGTTGCTCAGACTAGAGTTGACAGCGTGGCGACTGAGGATATGTCAGGTAAATAAGTTTTGTGTTGGTTCCAGCTGTTTGCGTTAGCCGTTTAACTCTTCAGTTGTGTAATAGACCGGTTCTTGTGATGTGTACCTTGGTAAATCTTGGGTTTGTTGTTGTTTTAGATAGAAATTAGAGTTGCATCCTTGACTAGGTAAGTTCTTACCGAAGATGGTTGCTGAGAGTGCATGTGCGTCGTAAGATGTGAGTGAGAAGTTATAAAGGTTTAGTTTGCTTGAATCTAGTTGTTAGTGTTGGTTGTGTAGGATCTTAACCTCTCTAGGGTGGACGTTTTGCTCCGTAGTGCTAGCTCACAGAAGGTTATATAGGTTGCAAGGTATTCTTAGCTTGCGTTGTAGACGCGAAAGTTGAGAGTTCCTAGTCTTAGTGTTGTGGGTGTTTTGAGGGTATGGAGGTACCCTTGGTGAATGAGCAATCTTACCGGTTGATTGTGGTTTAGAACTGCGATTAAGGTGAGGTTGAGTTCGTTGTTAGTGTCCATTGCTTCATGGTATGGTACTTAACGAAATCTTTGTTGGAGGCACACTTGTGCAAGCGACCAGTTGGGTATCGTTGCCAAGTACTTCACCGAGATCGTGCTTGTATGGGAGTAGCTTGTATGGAGGCTTTGGATGTGTTGAGCCGTAGTTCAATAGTAGAAGACCGCTGTCGGTTTTGTGAGATCGGTGACTTTGTTTTGACTATAGAATGTGAGAGCTTTACGTGTTTTTTGTCAGAGCAAGGTACCGTAGAAAAGGGTAAATAAAGGTTGTGATGAACATGGTTTAGGTCTTAAGAGCGAATCGTGAGGATAGTTGCTTGGCTTGTGCACCTGTTGAGCTAGATTTTGTAGGGTTGGAGGATTTCCCAATTGAGTTCGACCAAAGTTGTTATCGGTTAAGGCAAGCAGTGTGAAAGTTATCAGAGTGGCACAACAAAAATGTGGATCAATAGTTGTGTTGAGGGTAACCGGATGGTTTCTTTGTAAAGAAATATTTTTAGACAGGCCAGTTGGTGATCCGTGAGAATAGTCAGATGGATTTTCACATCTGATGGTTGAGACCGAGGCAAGGGTTAGGAAGAAGGTGTTTAGACCTTCACAAGTAGAATGGCTAAGTTTTGGGTTGCTTGTGTGAGTTCCTAAGTGACGGTGGTCATTTCTCGGAACCAAGTGGTTGGAATCGAGAGTGGTTGTTGACCCTGTTAAAAATAGTTAGATAAAGCAAAGTTTAAATCTCGTCTTGGTGGCCCAGGTCTGGGGAAAAGAGCTGTTGGATTCGAGGTAGATTGATGATAATGATCGGTTGTTAGGGTTTTGCTTGTCCTTTAATGGTTTGACCGGGACATGGTTGTTTGGTGTGATGCGTTCCTAACAATGGTTTGTGGATGTGGTGCAACATTTTAGATATAGATGAAGTCTAAGTTAGTTTGTGGTTGACGGATACTTGTAGAATGGTTGGTTAGCCGAGATAAAATCTGATAAAAATGAGTTCTTTAAGTGAATGTTTGCAGTTTTACAGTACAATACTTGATGTTTAGTTTGGACTGATCGTATTTATATGACCTTACCACAGTGGAGTCTGTATCTTTATTTTGGTTTACTACTATTTGGTCAAACGGTGCATTTTGAATTGGAGATCACATTTTGTAAACCCTTTTATATTGTTATTTGTATGGATTTCATGGAAATGGAATGCTTGAGAATTGTTAACTTGTGGTTTTTAAATGAGAAATTTTGCTTGGTCGATTTTGGGTGACCCGAATGTGATGTCCGGATCTGGGACGAGATCAGGGTGTTACATCAATATTATCATTGCTGTCATCTTTCAGCTTTCCAAGCAAATATTCCATTTCGAAGGCCACATCCATGACAACCAGAAATCGTATATGCTTATCAAGATTTCTATCGGTCTTATGTAAAGAATTTCTTAAGGAATTCTTAACCATATATTTCATCACCATTTCCACAAAACCACATTCTTAACCATATATTTCATCTCCATTTCCACAAAACCACCAGGATCATCAAGCATGACATCGTAGGAAGCCACAATGTTTGGATGATGCAAACTAGCAAGCTTAATTGCTTCACTCAAAAAATCATCAATCATGCGTTATTCTTCAGAAGGTTTTCTGGTGAAACATCTATCACTGATTTGTTTAATTGCAACATCAGTACCCAACCACTTCCCATGATAAATTGTTCCAAATGTGCCATAACCAATCTCCCACAGCTCTTCAAGGTCATTGTCTTTTATACTATTGGACGGTGAAAAGTAAGCTGGGTTGTTACCATTAGATGGAGCAGCTTCGGTGTTGCTTTGTGCAATCTTCTGCTCCTCCCAAAAAACATCATCCAATTTCAATATATGTGCCGAATTAACACTAGAAAACAGAGGGTTCTTGTATCGAACTTCAACAAAATCTAAGGTTTGAGATTCAACTGGTAATTCTTTATGCAATGTCGTAGTTCCTTCATCAACATGAGTATTACAAGTGCTTGCCAAATATCTACTCAATAAACGTGGTATGCAATGGTTAGATGTTGCTGCAAAGCCAAGATTATGGTATGATCCCTTTGAGCCTTTATCAAACTGTAACAACTGATTCTCCATTAACTGTAATCTAAATTTGTACGGATCATCACTCTTAAGTAAACATACTCAGTTCTAAATAGAGTGTCAACAACCAATATCCAATAGCAACCACTAAAGAGTTCATCATAAGTAACACGAGACGTGTATTTCGGAAGAGAAAATTGGGCTTGTAACATAAAAGAAACCATACTCGATTGCTTATCTAAGTCCTCATTATCATTTGATGGGATGAAATCAGACAGATTTACCATGAGTCTGGTTGCCTAAACTTGGACCCAACCCCACCTTGCGAAAGACGTCATGCAGAGAAAATCCATACAAATTATGAGTTGCTGCCTCAACATTGTTTGGAGTTGTCACCATTGACGAATGACCCATAGAAGAAGCAATCAACCCGGTAATGTTCGACCTTTTCACCATTAACGACTGAGTTAACGGCAACACAAGAGGGACGGAATCCACAACTGCAGCATTTCAAACAAGATTTTCATCAAACACCACTTGATTTACTTTTTGTTCCCTTGAAGATGGCTTCCATTGGCTTGCAACTTCCTCATCCGTTGTCATAGACAATTCGTCGAACACTTGAGTCATTATCTTTGGGTCGTCTTGTTTAGCCCCAATATTTACCGATTCATAGCTATCACATTTTGCCTTGTTGAACGGAGCCACTTGGGCACTCAAAAGCTCAACCTGCCTAAGCATATTTTGGAGTGTCTTTTGAATTACCTCATTTATTAGTTTCTGTTCCGCGAAGCTGGTTTGAAGGGAGTTCAGTAACTGTTCACGCCGTGAACTAGATTCCTGCAACCGTTGGATCAACTCAGTTTCCGTCGCCATCGTCTCTCAACGAAAGCACCAATGTCAAGATTGTGCCTGCAATTGGAACTCAAGAATCCGCAGAATAAGAAATAAGGAAGAAGAAGAAATTCCGAAGAACAAGATAGGGAAAAGATTGTTGTTTGATAACAATAAGCGTACCATGTTACAAAGACTATTTTTCTATATATAACTAGTTACAAATGGTTATACTAGAGACCAATAGAATTCCTCCAAGTTACTGCTTTTTGAATTATTTTGATGTTGACTCATCTTTTGTCGTTATTCTATTGTTTACACCTGATTCATAACAATCTTATGTTCTTTGCATTGCACTTCGATATCTATAATTACAATTAAATTTAAATTTAAATTTAAATGGTAGCAAATTAATTATTCAACTCAGCTTTTCTTTTATTGACAAGTGACATTTGTTAAGTTTTTTTTAAATAACAAGCAAATCAACACTTAATTTGAACCTCTAACTAGTCATCAATCCAATGTTCTTATAAGAATATCGCTTTCTATTCCTATTACAGAATCACTTTTCCCTAGTTGAAATTGAATAATGTCATGTCACCGACCAAACTTTTACTCACTAACTAAACATTAATTAAGGCCTTATTTTTATTAAAAATTCTAGACCGAGCGCGGACACCGCTACACACCACTAATTCAATACACCGTTACACACCATTAAATTTTTAGTAATTTTTAAATTATTATTAAAAATCTCAAAATTTTGGCTTGCAATTAAAATTATTTTAAAAGAAAATTAATATTTAAACTTAATAAACCTTTCATATTTTGTCTTATAGTATTTTTAACTAAAATATTAGTGTCAAATCCTCCATCATCCACAAATCCTAACATCAACCCTAAATTATTTTTTTCTTCATCCGCCGCTGCCATCACGACCACCTTGACCCTTCCCTGCCGGCTAAAAACGAACATTGTGTCTTGCAATTTTATTTGTTAGGCTTGCAGTTATTCGTTAGAAAAACTTAATTAAATGATTGATTAGAGACTCATTTAGGGATATTTGATTGAAATTGCAGGACCAATATATTTTACATACAGGCGGCATAGGAGGATTTGATACTAATTAAATGATTGATTAAAGACTCATTTAGGGATATTTGATTGAAATTGCAGTGCCATATTTTACATACGGTGGCTGAGATGGCAACAACGGCGGTGGCTAGAAAAAAATAATTTAAGGTTGATTTTAAAATTTGTAGATGATGAAAGATTTGATATTAATATTTTAATTAAAAAATATTATAAAACAAAATACGAAAGGTTTATTAAATTTAAATCCTAATTTTATTTTGAGTCTTTGTATCAAATCCTCCTATGCCGCCGTATGTAAAATATATCGGTCCTACAATTTCGATCAAATATCCCTAAATGAGTCTTTAAACAATCATTTGATTAGTATCAAATCCTCCTACACTGCCGTATGTAAAGAATATTGGTCATGCAATTTCAATCAAATATCCCTAAATGAGTCTCTAATCAATCATTTAATTAAATTTTTCTAGCGAATAAACTGCAAGCCTAACAAATAAAATTGCAAGTCACAATGTTCGTTTTTAGCCGGCAGGGAAGGGTTAAGGTGGTCGTTTAGGGTTTGTGAATGATAGAGGATTGTCCCACTCAATATGTCTAGTATTGAATTTTAAGTCATTTTTTTCAACTTTGATCATAATTATTTTAAATTTTTTAATTAATTAAATTTTATAAAATATATATTTTTAAATTACTTGGTTGAAGGTTTTTAAAATATATATATTTTTATATATTTTTATCAATGATAAATTTAAAGTAATAATGACTCAAAATTAAAAAAATTTGAACAAAAAAGTCAATACTAAACATTAAATGAGATAGAGGAAGTATAAGACAAAATATGAAAGGTTTATTAAATTCAAATTTTAATTTTTTTTTGAAATAATTTTAATTGCAAGTCGAATCTTTAAATTTTTTAATAATAATTTAAAATCATTAAAAATTTAGTGATGTATAACGGTGTATTACATTAATGATGTGTAGTGGTGTACGACGTCCGTTGTAGACCCATCCTATTTTTATATAACTAGGGTTTACTTTTATCACCAAAATTAAAACTTCAAATATTTTACTAAGGATTCAATGGTAAAAAAGGCCATCCATATTTAAACCCTTATAAAATTTTCAATTACGGTTTAATGATTCTTTTCCCCAAAATTGACTATATTTTGAAATTATCATTTTTTAAAAATTCAATTTAAAATAACAAATAAATTATCGTTAAAAACAATGTAATTGAAGAAATCGAAAACCTGTAGAGTGAAATTAGCACAAGGGAATTTTAACATAAAAAAGGGGAGAGAAAAAGGAGAAAGACGCGAGTGAATGCGGAGGTGGATATCTCTAGTTAAAAAAAAAACTTGGGAAAAGGGGGAAAGAAGAGCAGAGTCGTGGTATAAAGAGGGAGGGGACCGACGGAGGTGGCGGTTTGGGGAAGAATCCAATTTCATCTTTGCTTTTCCCTTTTATCTATATCGAAATCAATCAATCAATTTCATTTTCTTTGCTTCTTTATATAAGCCGAGCAGGAAACGGTTTGAGCAGGTCAGTTATAAATGTTCTTACCTGCTTTTTACTTCCTTTTCTCTTAATTTACTTCATTTTCTTTTATTTCTCATCTTTTTCTTGCTTTCATTCATAAAAAAGATATATTAATTATGAAATGAAACAAGTTCTTGGGGTAGATTGATTAGGTTTCTTTGATAGTTAATTAGACAAATCTTGAGCCGCTTCCTTTAGTTAAACATATCTTGGTGACTCAGTTAAGTTATGTTGCATCTATTCTAATTTTCAGGTGTTATAGAGAGAAATCTTACTTATTAGCATTGCCCAAATGTTTTCAGTTTTTGTACAGCATAGATCGGTATGCGTGGTACTGGAAACAAACTAACTGATCATGGATCTGTTAAATCCTATTCATCTAAAAGAGAAGCTGGGTCTAAGCTAATTGCAACACTAAAATTTAAAAACCGATGCAAAATTTCCCATGGCAGAGTACGTAAGCCCAAACATCATGTGAAGAAAGTTGGTTCAACCTTGTTGAAGAGGAAAGTTACTGCCTCTGTTACCAAGGGGGCGGGGAATGATGTCTCTTCCAGCAGAAAAGTGGGTTGTAAGGCAAACTTGCACAAAGCAAACAAGAAGGTGTCTTCTAAGAAATTGGGTTCATCAAAGCTTCAGGATAAAAATGATACTTGTGGTAGTTTGGAGGAGAACGGTAGAAAGGCTAATGCGGATGTTAGAATTAAAAAACTAACCAAGAAGACAAAAAAGGGGCTAAAGGATTGGAGCTGGACGAAGCATCTCGGTTGCAGAGGAGAACAAGGTACCTTCTGATCAAAATGAAGCTGGAACAGAATCTTATTGATGCTTACTCTGGGGAAGGTTGGAAAGGTCAAAGGTACTAATCTTTCTTTCTTGCCCGCTCAAATCTTTATGTAGACTGCAAAAGCCTCTTCAAACTACTTAAGATGAAGCATAACCCTCACCTTAATTCTAATATAGCAATTGGGGAAGACATGATATTACATAAATTAGTGAAATGAAAGAACTTGAGCTCTACCATGTTCAAACATTTAATAGAAATCAAGTATTAGAGTACTATTGGTTATACAAATATTCATTTATTCATTGTTTTCGGAACTATTTGTTTTCCTTCTATCATCCATTTACTTAGATTATCCTTCTATTTGTTTTCCTTCTATCATCCATTTGTTAGCCAAGAAACAAATATTGAAGTGCAAACTTGGGATACGTGAGGCTATTCGCCGGTTGGATTCACTTAGTTCAGTAGGAAGCATCGAAGGCTCTGTTATTGCTCCAGATGGATCTGTTTCCCATGAACATGTAAATTTCCATAGTTGTTTATATCAAACCATAAATCATGATTTGATTTATATAATCAATTTTCTATTTTCTCATCTTCTGTTACCATTTTTCTAGATATTTTGTGCAAAGTGCAAGTTACGTGAGGCTTTTCCGGATAATGATATAGTACTTTGTGATGGAACATGCAATCGGGCCTTCCACCAAAAGTGCCTGGATCCTCCACTTGACACTGAAAATAGTAAGTTCCTGTTGTGTAAATAAGTTGATCCAAATTATAAATTAAATAGCTTCACAATAAGATGTTTTCAAATCAATGGACAGTACCTCCAGGAGATCAGGGCTGGTTTTGCAAGTTCTGTGAGTGTAAGATAGCAATTATAGAAGCAATGAATGCACATATTGGAACCCATTTCTCTGTCGACAGCCAATGGCAGGTTATTATTGCAATCTTTATCAAGTGTTGATCACCTGTGCTGCTCTTTGTACTTGAATTGGATTTAACTGTTCTATCGATCAAATTAACAATGATTCCATTCTTAATGGGTTAGGATATTTTCAAAGATGAAGCTGCTCTCCCAGATGATGCGATTACATCACTAAATCCAGAGGATGAATGGCCTTCAGATGATTCCGAAGATGATGATTATGATCCAGAGGGAAGGGAAAACAGCTGCAGGATCAGTGGCACGGCCACTGATGGTGATGAATCAGATGATACAGACAGTTCAACTGGTTTAAGTTGGTCTGTGGATAGTGAAGATCTTTCTGGACTTGGAAGGCGTGAAAACCATCCATTTGACAGTGGTGCAGATTCTTATGAAGCCAGTGATGGGAAAATTGTTTGTGGCCGTAGGAGGCGAAGAGCAGTCGATTACAAGAAGCTATATGATGCGAGTATTTGAAGAATTTTTGTTGCCTATTATTAACTTTTAAGTGAGGAAAAGAAGTTGATCTTAACGATAGAAATTTAAGTGATATATTAAAACTCTCAATAAGGAAAGAAATGGGTAGCGGCACGAAATGAGGAAATAAAGGAAAAAGAAACACTTTTGGGAGTTGTGGAATGGCTTAAGCAATAGAACTTTTTTATCAGGGTAAACAATAACGTGGACTTTTTGCATGTTGCTCGGTGCTTAACCCTTTTTTTCGTACTGTGTTTCTCCCTTCTGGGTAGGAAATGTTTGGAAAGGATGCTCCTCAATATGAGCAAGTAAGTGAAGATGAAGATTGGGGTCCTGGTAAAAGAAAGCATAGAGAAAAAGAGTCGGATGCTGCCAGCAAACTTATGACTTTGTATGAAAGTGAGACAAAAATTTTAAACGTTGAAACCACAGAAATGAAAAGACAGCTATCTTCAGACCTGAAGAGCAGGCGACCTTTTTTCAGAATTCCTCCCAGTGCAGTAGAGGTAGGAAATGCTTGAATTCCCCAATAAAAGTGTATGATTTGAGTCTGCTAATCTGCTTGTCTCGTCCACCAAGCTGTTTTTTGCACTCTCTGTAAATAAATTTATTGTCATGCTTATTTTCTGCTCTCTTTATTTTCTATGCCCTTCCAGAAACTCCGACAAGTGTTTGCTGAGAATGAACTTCCATCTAGAGTCATCAGGGAGAACCTTTCAAAGGAATTGGGCCTTGACCCTGAAAAGGTAGCGACTAAGTTTTGCAAAATACTGAAATTTCAAGGACAGATGACTACAAATTGATAGTGCATTTTGGTTCCCATAGTTACAATTTTTCTCGGGAAATCAGAGTGACTGACTAACCATTACAATTGCTTCATGATGATTCATAATTCATCCCACTGAAAGCATTCTTTCTGAGATGCTTGCTGGAGTGTACCTTGATGTCAGTATAATAGAGGGTAATATTCTACATCTATGGCATCTACTAGGATTAACCTGTGTGAGTTAGTATCACAGTTATCACCAAGATAAAAGAAATGATCATTATCGGACTTGATAGCAAGTTCAAAGTAGCAATGGAGAATTGGAGGAATAATGTTATATCCTCCCTGTAGTTTACACTTTGTAAGTTGTTAGCTCTTTGTTCCTTGCACCTTCCAGTTCTTATCATTGAATTTAATGTTCCAGGTAAATAAATGGTTCAAGAATGCCCGCTACTTGGCACTAAAAAGTAGAAAGGTATGTTTGCACTCCATGCACACTGCTCTGTAATTGCATACGTTCATTTCTTCCATGCATTTTTTTCCTTGTAATGTATAAAACATTTAAGCTCAAATCTTATAATGTATTCAGACTTCCACCGACTCCTCTTTTTTTAAAAAATCTAACAAGTTACTGATTGATGGTAAACCTTTAGATTCCTGAAAAGGAAATTACTTTTATAAGTTTTTTTTTGCTGCTGCTCAAACCTTGGCTGATTTCTTAGATGATATAAATTGCTGTTCCTCTTACAAGTTATTAACTACCAACTTTACTATGCAATAGCATTTATTACGGAACTGGTGAAAGCTAGAAGAATTTTGGCCAAGTTTTTTCCCTTGAAGTTTAAGTCTATCTGACAGTTTCTTGTGTGGGTCAGGTAGAGAAAGCAGATCACCTTCAGAGCTCTTCTCCTAGAGTCACCAAGGAACCTGGACTAGAAGCTCCAAAGAGGAATGATCCCGGTATCATGGCATTGGAAGATATGTCAGAAACAGCTTTGTTACTTACACCCAAGAGATTGAAAAAGAAACTGAGAAAGAGTCCAAACTCAAAGTCAAACAGCAATAAGGTAATTTGGATAAGATTTGGTTGTAACTTGGACTCCCTTTCCCAATCTCTTTTGTTCTTTTAGCATGATTTATCATAGTGATTAAAGATTAGAAGCGGCCTAAAGACAGATGACCTTGCAATATCATTAATGACTGGGCTGCTGCATTCCTGCAGTGCCTGGTTTCGAGATTTCAAAACCCGAATTTTTGTAGGTGCTTCAAATTGAGAGAATCTGGGGGGGGGGGATTCCTTGAAAATGGCATGTTTATAAAATGAATGGAGAGCTATTAACCCAACAAAAGTTGTAACAGACCCCTTTCTTTCCTTTGTATAATCTCCATCTGCTGCCGTTATCCCAAATGTAGTATAAAGTAGTTCTTATGTTGAGTAAGACGACTCTTTTAGACATGAACAGATCAAGTTTCAATTTAAAAGCAATTAGGATTTAGTTCGATCAATTTTCAAGGTGAGCTTTGCTACATTTTCCCTAAGAAGTCTATGAGTTGCTCTGTAATGGCTTGTAAAATTAGGATTGGAGCATTTTAGAAACATAAAAATTGTAAATTGGCATGCATAAATGTTTCATTCCGACAAATTTGAACATTTTGTTTTTCAGGTCAGTAAGGAGCTGAGTGACGATGTGATATTGAAGAAGCTTTTAAATGTGAAAAAAGAAGAAGAGGAAGAACATTTTTGTTGGGGGTGGGTTACATGCATTTGAGATGGAGATGGAAAGACTTTGCAGGGCTAAGGTTAGGCTTGAGAATATGAAGCAAACATTATTAAGATTAGAAACTAGGAACGCCAGGAAGTTGAATAGAAGGCGGGTACGCCAGGAATCAGTGATTTATATTCCGATTGCAGAGCTGAAGGAGAAGGTTTGATTGATTGTATACAAACTAACTTGACTACCGGTGCAGGATTTTGTTTCCTAAAGTTGCAATGAGAATTGGCATGTTTATTGTTTCTTACTTGTCATTTTACTGAGTGGGTGATTTGAGTGAATTTCCCTTGTATTATTGATTAGTTGTTACTTGTTACCGACCGCAAGAAAAAGAAGAAGAAACGGTATCGGCTGGATTTGATTCACGACAAGAAATGAAAAGATTTATATATCTTTTAAACAATGATTAATGTTCATTAAAAATGAGATCTATTAATTTAATTGAAAAGATTTATAGGTTCAGCCCCGACATGTCATGAGAGTGTAATATCTCCATTTAATGAAAAGATTATATTTTAAAATTATGTATGAAACAAACTAATTTTAGATGACCGTTCTTATAATTAGCATCTACATTATTCACACCCATTGCTTCAAGATTTGTTCTAATTTTACCATTCATGGTCTCCGTTACATCTTGATAAATTTATTTGCATTCATTTTTTCTATTAATTAATTAATGAATTATCTACAATATATTTTGTTTATATATAAAATCATGATTAAAAATAGTTGATCATTACGATTAACGAATAATATTTTTCTATTAAAAATGAGTTTACCACGTGCGTCGAACACCGCTGAACACCATTAAATTAATTAATAAAATTAAACTGTTAAACACCATTAAATTAATTAATAAAAATTAAAATTTTTAAAGACTCAACATACAATTAATAATTATTTAAAATAAAATTTCAATTAAATCATTTTCATATATATTATATTTTTTAAACTTTTTTTTAAATAATTCATCAAATATCAAACTATAGTCAATCCCTAAACTAAAAAACGCTAAATCTTTTTTCTTACCCACCGGTATTCCTTTTATATTCAACTTTTTTTTCTTTCTATTATTACTTTTTACCATTAACTAAACCTCCAAGATGTCACTCATTCACTGCTTTTGCACTTTGTTCATTGCTTTTACTGTATTTTGAACAAATATCATCAGCAGCAATAAACTGCAAAACAGTAACGATTGATCAATCTGGCCGTGAAGATTTTTCTACTATTCAATCAGCTATAAACCCAGTTCCATCAAAAAATGGATTTTGGTATTGCATCAATGTAATCTTGGTACATACAGGCTCGAACATCGGTCATTCAAAGGAAAAAGATTTAAAGTTTATAAATTTAGAGATTGACTTTGGTTAGTATTTGATCTAATTATTTGAAAAAAATTAAAAATATATAATATATATAGAAAATAATTTAATTGAAATTCTATTTTAAATAATTATTAATTGTATGTTGAGTTCTTGTGATTTTTAATTTTTATTAATCAATTTAATGGTATTCAGCGGTGTTCGACGCCCGTTGTAAAATTTTCCTTATATTAAATTGTTTGAAAAACTTACATTTGTCTTCCTATTTTTTAATTTATCATTGTTATATGTTTATATGTATTTATAAATTAAATTAAATTGATATTTTTACAATTTTTTGTTATGATAGGGCGATATTTAAATTTTCAATATAATTATAGGACTTGAATCCCACGTAAGATAAAAGCGGATAAACATCCTCACTACTAAACTAATTAAAGAATGTCAATATTTCTAAGATATTTTTATATGTAAATTAAACTATCATAATTCATAAGCTAAAAAATATTAATATAAATTTAAAATTTTTAAAATATTAAATTCAGTAAACTAAACTTTGACACGGACAAGATATTATAAAGTTTACTCTTTCACTTGAATTTTTTTATTTTTTTATTATTTCTCTGTGCTTTTTTGACTTCCCTCAATTTAGTGTTTTCAAAATATGAATATGAAAAGCATTAATTTAGAGGGAAACCAATTTTTCATCTTAGATGGAAAATTAAATAATTTCACATAATAATTTAGACTCCTACTTTCTTTTATAATCAGAGAAAAAGTGTGGCTAATAATTTAGGCGACCTTGTGAAAGTTTTTCTATTTAAAAACACAATGAGATGACTTATAATCAACGTTTTAGTGATATATATAACGGAAGTCTGTAATTGGCCCCAAAAACCGAGATCCGCTATCACTTGTATCAAATTATATTCGGTTAGATTCAGTTTGAAGTAAGCGGTAATCCCAGAGTCTAGGACAAACGTGATATAATTATAACATCTATTGCCGAAAGGCTTTTAAATTAATAATTAATCGATGCAATTATGTTGTTTATTATATATAGAATTTGAATCCAACGAAACCTTGCTCTTTGGGAATGCAAAATGGAAATACTAGGAAGCATTACAAGGCAAAAAAAAAACTTGTATAGTAAACTAGTCTTCAACTCTTGGAATGTATGTAATGTAACGTAATCCTCCAACGTTTTTCACCTTTCTTCACTTGTGATACATGAATTTGGCCTTCTTACAAATCGGCCCTGCAAACATTAGAATTATTATTGATCAAGAGATTGGAGAAAGTGTGGTCAGATTTTAGTAATAAAAACAGTAAAAGGGACCTTGATTCTGGGGCGTCGGTCAGCGTTAAGCTTTCGGACTTGGTACCTAATTTTGGTTGAGAAGAGGCGAGTATGCCGCTTTTGTTTGTAGCGAAGCACGCTTGCTTCCCTCACTCCGCCTTCCGCCTCACTCAATAAATCCATCTGCACCCATACGCCTCTATTTCATTTTTTGACATACATGAATTGGCTTTAAAAATTGCAAACAGGGAAACAACATACATAGACATCATTTCCAGGAGGTTCCTGTGAAAAAGGGGAGCCACCGTCAGACTCGGACCAGGCATTCACCACCTCCTCGTAATTCAATTTCAGTTTCAGCTTCAGCCCTGCACTTGCGTTTCCCACGGCAGCAGCCTTGTTTTTCTTCTTCTTTTTCTCAGCTCTGCCTCCACTGCTGCTGGTGTTGGTTTTGGGTGAGATTTGTTGCAAGTCCACGGTTGAGAAATTCCACCAGTTAGCTTGCTGCTCCAAATGTCTCAATGCTCCTACTCCCTTCCTCAATCCCATGGCATTCATATACCATGAAGTGGAACAACCAAGTTGGTTGTGCCTTATCATCTCATTTCCACATGTCTCCTGCTTCACACTAAGCTTCCCCATAATGCTATCAATGCCCTCACTTTCTTCCTCCAGAATGGATTCCGCATCGATATCATCTTGGAATTCCACTTTCCTCTCCATGGAACCTCCTCCTCCATGGGAATTCACTTCTCCACTACTAGTATCGCACTTGTTACAGACGTTCTCCACCTTGGACTCTACGGGTTTTGGTTGATTGTGGAGCAAGAAACCAGAGTCGTGAATAACGCGGAAAGGAAACAACAACAAGTCGGAAGAATCATGGAAGAAAGAGTGGCGATGAGGCTTGGTGAATTTGGGCGGTTTGGTGAAGTTTTTGGCGGAAAACAGATAGGGATAGGCGGTGGAAAGGAGGGCAGCAGCTTCATTGTAGGTTTGGTTGGGGCGTTTGCGAGGGGTTCGGGGTTTTCGAGTGGAGATTGCAAGTGGGGAATTGCCATTGCTAGAAGAAGGTGAAGACTGACAACTTCTGCTTGAAGTTGAAGAGGTGGATTTTATTATTTCAAGCTCTAAACCATAGGGCCTCCCGCCTCTGCTTAAACACGAACTCATCTAATTCTACAGATAAGACCACTCTTCACCTCACCTGCCAATCAAATTTGTATTAGCAATTCCAAGAAAAGCTCAAAGCTTTCACTTGCTGATTTGGAAAACCCTAAACCCTGGTAGGAATAGGATTATAAAATGAACAGCAACACCATTAAAAGAAACAATAATTAATTGGTTGAGATTGAGACGAGGGCAATTGTAAAACCCAGAGGAATTCTGCTTACCTCCTTTAATAGGCAATAAAACAAACGGGGTTACAAAAACCCAGCTTTGTATTGGTGAAACCGAGGACAAGTAAAATACTAGAAATTGAAGATTAAAATACTGTTGAACGAAAGAGGATAAAAAGAAAGATCCGTTGGTGTGATAACAATATATAGGCAGCTCAGCCTCTTGTGTTGGACTTGGTTAGCAATTACACTTACCCTGGTTGGAGACTGGAGTAAGAGTCATACTACCAGGACCCAAAGAAAAAACCCTTTGCCACTTCAATCACTTTTTTATACTCCTCTGCTCTGCCTATACCGTTGGAAATAAATGGGAGTTCAAACAAAGGATAAATGGGCAGGGTGGGACTGGGACTGGGACTGGGACTGGGACTGGATGGCCGTACTCGCCGCTTCATGCTAAGGCTTCTTATCTGCTGACATGGCCTACTCTCTTTGGCGCCTCCAGATTTTTTAGGGCATACGTGGCGTTTCACGTGTCTCGAGGTGAGGGGGTAGGGTTGTCAATTATTGATGGAGGCATTTTGGTGTCTTTTGCCGTCTTTCGTGTGGCAGATGCTAAGCAAACGTTGTGATTATATCAACCAAACGATTCGTAATACACCCACGGGTCACATCCATCCATATTTATAAATCTAATCTCCCTCCTCCTACTACTCCAAGTTCAACCTTATTTTTTTGTATTCCCATTTCTCAAATTAAAAAAAAGTTTTTAAAAAACTAATTAAATAAAATGTTTGGACCCTGTGTCTAAATTTCTTTTTTTAATCTAATTAAAACAAATAATAATTAATCCAAAAAAGTAATAATAAAATCAAACATGAGAGTGCCATCATTTTTCCCCTAAAAAAATTGGGCAAGAGACATGGATAGACAAATCTCGACTCGAAAATAACAAATTATTCGATTTAACTCGATGCGAAAGTACTTAACTTGTAAGTTTATAAACTCAACTCAGCTTATTTGAGTTACAAAATGGAAATATGAATAATTCGAAATTTTTAGTAATTAGGTGATCAATTTTTAAGTTTGAGACGAATCTCTCAATTTTGTCACATATATATATATATATATATATCACATATGAAAAAAATATATAAAAATGTATGTATTGTATATAGTTAAAGAAAACCATTTAAGTTTGAATTAATTAGTACCATAATATTATAAATATCTATAATTAAATTTAAACAAAAATTTGAACTCAACTCAACCCCAAATTTTAAAGTCGATTTGAATAAAAAATTCAAATAATTTTTAAGTTATAAATTAGGACTCTTTAGTTTAATTAACTCAAAATTATTTAACTCAACTTCATCAAATATCTAAACATAAAGCTTTGCGTTTTTTTAGTTTTTGAGGGTCAATGTCAAAATGTCATTTTTATTATTCTTTTACTATAAAATCTCCAATGATTTTCAGACATTAGAATTTTACTTGTTTATTTATTTATTGCTTCAACAACAGCTGTCTTCTTCCAAGCGAAAAAAGAAACAAAAAAAGTTTTTATTATTGTATTATAAAGAAATATAGTTGCCGGTTTATAATTATAAATATGGAAATGAGGGTAGAAAATATTTCTGCCTGCCTGCAACGTGAAACTTTTTTCTTGAATTCTAGTCTATTTTTTATTTTAATGATTTATCTACAAAATATCTGGTTTATTTGGGTGGTTATTTTATGGCCACAAAGCGAAGACTACCTGGTGGAATAGCATTTTACAAGACAAAGAGCCTTATCCTGCAGTGTAGGATGAGGTGGGGCTTTGGACAAGTATCTCTACCTGCTGCTGCTGCTGCTGCTGCTGCTGCAAATCTCAACACACTTGTTTAATTAGACTTGAGTAATTAGCAAATTACTAAATAATACCATCTTAACTCTGGTGGGAATTCGCATGTTAAAAAACCCAATGATAAATAAATAAACAAAGTTCACGTCGGCTGCAAGGCCACATTTTGGAGGCGCTGTAGATTTCATACCATTGAGAAAACAAGCCTAGGAAATTTGGTCCATTCAATTTCTTTTACAAATTTAGGATTCTTTTTTTTAAAGAAATGTTTTGAATAGTAGTATTTGTAATCATTCTATAGTTAATGCTTATTATTGAAATGAATAGCTGAACAAGTTAAGCATTTAATGCATAACTTTAGTAAAGCTCAATTCAGATCTCTCTCTATATATATAGCCAAGCATCGCGTGAAATTCCAATATATCTACAAGATATGGGGACCATTGTCTCCCCAGCTCAACACTCACATGCTGGACTATGTACTCGTTAAATGGATGAAAAATGTAGAAAAAACTAATTAATGCTAATTTTAAGAGTATTTTAAGGAATAATGCAAACTTAAATGATATTTTGAGTTTTGGGGACGTTAGGGCATATTTTAGGATTTACGACAATTTTTACAGTGCAAGGTGAAGTCGTCGCCTGCATATAACGACTTAGGGGAAATGTTATCTGCAGGTGGCAATTTCACCCTAATTTTATCTTAAATTTTAAAAAAAATATATTAAACTATTACAAGTCAAGGGAAAATCGCCACCTGCAGATGACGTTTTTCCTTAAGTCGCCATCTGCAAGTGACAATTTCACTCCGCACTATAAAATTTGTCATAAATTCTAAAATATCCTCAAAAGTACATTATTTTCTCAAATATTCAATCTATTTGAATTATTTGCTCAAAAGCTACCAATTTCTTATACCCCTATTTTTATGATTTTTTTTCTTTTATCTAAAAATATTAAATATTTTTTCAACCAAGGGTGGTTAAATTTAACATTTTTGCTCAAAACTACCTTCGACAAAGTCCAAAACTAGAAATTTCAACTTAAAAAAAAAAAACATTTTTGGCTTGGAAATTTGCTTGTTCTGCAATTTTTTTGTCTCAAAAGTATTTTTGAAAAACAATATCTATCTTTTCCGTTTTCATAAAATAAAAGGATGAAATTCATAACTACACCTAAATATAACCGTCAATCAAATAGACCAGGTTCGAATAAAGCTTAAAGTGCGACCGCCAAACTTTGATATGATCGCCATTAAGAAGATAAGAATAGTAATAATTTTACAAATAACACCACACGTTCCAAACCACCCGGATAGAAGAGACTCCCAAGTTAATGAAATGATGCCTTAAAGCCTAAAAGCAGAGTAGCCACCAACACTTGAAGAAGATCCCCCATGTCCACCATAGGGTTGCATTGATAGTGAAGACGTGCTGTCTACCTGAGAATACGAGGATCTAGAACTCGAGTTTCTATAGCTACTGCTGCTTGTAACCGGATCTTTGTGATTGCTCATGAACTCCTGGTTGAACCAAAAAGAATAATCAGCCCTGATATGTAAATATAATGCATGCACAGATGACACAATTGCAGAGAACTATACATACATATAGATATCAACCCCGTTTAAGAGAATACAAAGCAGTTAGGCCGAATGATTCTATTCTCTTGCATCTAAACTAATAAGAAATCATCTCAGAGCCTTGTAACTGAATCAGCTGTTGATCCAACTGAACCTGTGTTGAGGTACCTTTAATTTCCACCGTTATTTCATCAGACAGGCCCCTACTCTCTTGCAAGCTCATGACAGCTCCACTCGTGCGGCGGATATGTGCAATATTAGCTCCTCCGATCCCAATGATGTCTTCGGCATAGGAAAATGGTATTTGCATTGTTTGAGCAATCTGATTCCAAGAATGCAACAAGAGAACTCATATTATACACGGCAATCTTACAGTCTGATTTGATAATTAACCTGTACTTATCAACCCACTCTGAGGCAAGGAATTTTGATATCCCAAGTTTAATAGCATAGAGCTCCACCACAACAGGCGGTCCCAAATCTCAAACATCTGAAAATTGGAACAACATTTCCCCCTCTGAACCCCTAAGTACCCCCATCCGAACCCCTAAGTACCCCCCAACACCACATTTATCTCCCAGGAACGAAACTGCCTCATCAACATTCAATTTAACATAGCCACAGGGGGGAGGGAGCCACTGTGGTTTAGCTGGGGATTTCGCATCACTCAAGCAACGGTTCTCAACCAACAAAGGGTCAACCATCATATTCTCTAAGGGAATACTACAATCTCTGAACTTAGCTTTTATCCAGGAGGCTAAGCGCAACTTAACCAAGTAAACCAATTGAACCCAGTCCATTCTTTTATCCTTGAACACCAGATCATTCCTAAAGAGCCATATAGTCCAAATAATATCAAACGGGATAAACGACCATACCTCATTCACCGAGGGTACAGCCATGGCACCCCATGCTTCCAAAAACGCGGCAGGTTCCCTCGGCATCGTTGTATTAACCCCAAACGCACGCAGAAAAACATCCACACTTTCCAACTAAACCAACAATTAAAGAAAAGGTGATCAGTGGATTCGGGAGAAGAATTGCATAAGGGACAAAGGTTATTAGAAATGGAGACTCCCCTTTTAATCAGTTCCACTTCCACCGGTACGCGATTCAACATTACCAACCATGTGAAGAGTTCAACCTTAGGAGGAGCAAACCCCAGCCATACAAATTTTTTTTCCAGAAGCTCCCCGATGGTAAAGGCCCATTGAATATAGAGATTTCACTGAGAACGAGCCATCACTAGAGCCCAACCATCGAACCCAGTCATGATCCAACCCACTCGATTTGAAGCTGTTAAGACAAAGTAGCAACTAGTCCCAGATTTGTTTTTCACGATCAAAGAAGTTCCTTCTCAAAGGAATATTCCAATGCCACCCAGCTTCACCTTTAACCCCAAACTCAACAATCGAACCCCCTTTATTTAAGGCCAGTGCATCAATCCGGGGGAACCTAGACTTTAACGGGGAATCGCCAAGCCACACATATTCCCAAAAGGAGATCTGTTCACCATTCCCCACTTGTAGAGACAAGTTCTTAAGTATCCCATTCCAAATCCAAGAGAAATGTCTAGGAGAAGATTTAGAAGGAAATAAACCAACAACACCACCTGGAGCTTTGCAAGACACCACAAGTCGCCAAAAACAGGACTTTTCATTCCCATAGCGCCAACACCATTTACTTAACAGTGCCCTATTAGTGATGTCTAGATTAGAAATAGTTATCCCCCCGTCATGATATGGTTTGCACAATTGTTCCCATCGAACCCAATGAATCTTAGTCCTGTCCGCATCGCCACCCCAAAAGAAATTAGCCATAAGCTTGTTTAAAAGGTTAGAAATCGAAGCTGGCATATGGAATAATGATGAGAAATAGACAGGTAAGCTGGAGATAACAGATTTAAGAAGCGTTAACCTGCCACCCATGGAAAGAAGGTTAGGCTTCCAACCTTCAAGTCTTTTCGTGAATTTGCTGACTACCGGCTCCCAAAGGGCAGTCGAGTTCCGATTTGCCCCTAAAGGAAGACCAAGATAACTTGAAGGGAAGCTCTCCACCAAACAGCCAACACCACTAGCCCAACTCTGAAGAACAGAATCCTCGATATTGATCCCAAGTAATTTACTTTTCTTTAGATTAAGCTTAAGCCCCGAGGCAAGTTCGAATACTCTAAGCACTCTTTTAACATTGCGGACCTGTGTTTCCGAGGCTCCACAGAAGATCAAAAGATCATCCGCGAACTGAAGGTGGGAGATCACAACATTCTCGTTTCTTCTGCCGACAATAAAGCCCGCAAATAACCCAAGATGGACAGCTTGACATTTAATGGATTATCCTTCAAGCAGCTTTGGCCTATGAATTATTGAGAGTTTGGAGTATTAAACCTGATTTTCTCTCTCCCTCTTAATACCTTGTTTCTATTCTGTCCAATTTCTTCTGCCCTCTAATTTTCCATCTTATCTCTACTTCCTCTCTCTCTTCCTTGTTTGACTTTGACCTCAGCATCTCTAATTTACCTTTTCCCCTTTGCTAAAAGAAATTATACACACAAAAACATACCTGTGTGACAATAGATCGAACAAGTCCCGAAGAGGAATGTATTGTCGAAAGTTCAGGATCCTGCACAAAGAAAAAAATTCCAGAGGATGGTATCCGTGACTCCAGCTGTGTTTCATGTTCAAGGAACAAAGAGTCCCCTCTTGCTGTAAGGGGAAGATCGATTCCAATTCCACTTTGAGAAGCCCAAGTCTCCACTTGAAGATCCTGAGAGACTACTGCATTGTCCTGCAAAGGGAGATAATTTTCTTTTTCTATTTAAGGAAAGTATGAAATAGTAGTAGAACACATGACAACAGTTTGACTTCTATCAAACTTACTGTCTTTTCAAAAAGAGGAAGAACACTGTGATCAACCAAAAATTTTCTCAGGTGCCCCACCACTTCTTCAAGAGCTTTGAGCACCTTCAAGGCTTCCCCCTGCAACTCCACAATCCTCTCATCTGCTGCCGCATAAGATGGCAATTCATCTGCTATCATGACAATACCATGTGATTGTGAATTTTACAGAACCTGAAAACCTATTATTTATATAGGGCACTTCTTGAACCGAAACTAGACACATGCTTGTAGTCATAGTACAATTTACAGTATTATGAGTCCATGAAAGCACTCAAATGTGGCTCAAACGACCATTTATTGTTAATAGCTAAAGCTCATGCTTTAGACCAAGGCAAAGGGCTTTGTGTTTAGCACGCCAACAAAATCCCCAAATTTATGAAAGAAAATAATCAAGACTCACATCCAATTCAATCCATTAATAATTTTATAACCCAGTTAAAAAGGCAACCTATTATGCCCAACACATGGCTGTTTTAAATCACCCATTTTTCTTTTTCACTTTGATCCCTTTCTCTTCACTCTTCTTCTAACTACTTTTAATATAACCATGACTCCACAACAAACTTATCCACCACAACAAACATAGCCACAATGTTTGTTACGGTGTCAAATACAGTCCCCAAAATAAACCATGATATCATCAAGTACACACGGTATGCTAGGCAAATGGAAAGTTAAAAAAAAACATGATAATTTTTTATTTTGAACAAGTGTCAACATCATTGAATCAATGTTAGTTGTTCCTCCTAGGTGAAGGGTTGTTTTAAAATTTCAAAGCATGCGGAACTGCTCCTCACTTCCACCTGCATCTTTTTTAAAGATAAAGGGCCTCATTAAAAAAAAAAAAAAAAAAACCTTGAAAAGAGTGCCCATAATTTATTAAAGACCAAATAAAATAAGTGCATCTCTTTAAAACATATCTCTCAATCCAACTTAGCCACCATTAACAACCAATCTCGTTAACACCTACGTTACATAGCGACCAGCCCAATCATTCTCATCACCCTAAAATCCCAGTATGTATCTCATAATGAAGCCAGTGTTCCTTATAACTCCTAAAAGGAGATCACATGACTTTCATCCCTGTCAATGCCCCTTTGGCCAGGGTGTCTGCTCCAATATTCTGAACTCTAGAGATGTTGTCGAATATACCACCGGTCAATAGGGATACGCTCCCGGATCCTCTAAACCAAAGAAGAAAAGATAGGTTGGGCCATAGAAGGGTCTAAAATCCAATCGACCACCACCTTATTGTCACATTCGATTATCAGCCGATATCTAGATTTCCATTCCGATTCTAGAAATGAATTACCCGCATATTGAACCGCCAAAATCTCAGCAAGTAAGGGAGACCCGGTACCAGTTGGGCAGGAAAATTCGAGCAAAACATGTCCAGAACTATCCCTCAGTTAGCCACCAATCCCGCAACGACCCTCACTCCCTTTGCAAGCTCCATCGAAGTTATATTTTAGAAAACCTTGTGGAGGAGGGGTCCAAGAACAAACTTCATTTCCCAGCCTTTGCGCAAATCGACCTCTGCTTACAATGGTTAGATCTGCGACTATCCTGTCCAAGGATACAGGGATATCAGGATGCTTGGCTTTGAACCACCAAGCTGCACGAGTTTTGACAAGGAACAAGAGCTGAGCTACGTCCATCCGTTTGCCATTGAAAACAATTTCATTTCTCATTAACCAAATTGACCAAATAGCTGAGAAGAGAACTATTTTCCAAACCGTACCATGAAGGCCCTTGGGAATGGCATCAAACCATGCTGTAACAAAATCCAAAGGACTTATTAAACAACTTCATGAAGTGAATCCTGACACAATCCTCTCTGTTTATGCCCTGTAATGAACATTTTTATAAATTGATGAGGCGTGTGGTTAAGTTAGGGGAATGATTCATTTCCACATGCAAATACCTTACTTTAAATAACCCTCCTGAATCTTCTCCATTCAGGTTCTTTTTCCAAGCATCAGAGGCCTAACAAGCTACTCAACACTAAATTATATGCTAACAGAACCAAATCTACATAATTTTTCAACTCCAGATAAGACGGTAGATTTTATCAATCCATTGTTTTCCTTTTGCTGAATCCTCCTAGCAGCCGAAAAAAGTTTGAATAAAATGAAACACAAGCATTCAACACCTTCTATAACGTGGTCCCGTAAATGCAGCTAAAGATTATAAGCAAACAAAAGCCTAAATGTTTTATAGTTCTGGGGTATTTTTTTTGTTGCCAAAATAAGCTTGACTTGTATATGTTGGAATTGTAAGAGCCATGAACTCATGAATCGGTATGGTGACTGACAAACGTCGTATTTGTCAAATAAAATATTCCTTAATCTTAGAATAAATAATAAAAACGTAGTATAGAGAAGAAGGTGTCGGTCCACAGAGACTAAGGAGTTTCTGATATACGATTGTTCTGATTCTGACTGTTGCAAGGTAATTTAGTGAATGAGGGTTTGTTCTTTGATACTAGAAAATAAGTGTAAAATGGCTGCGAGAATAAATGAAGTAAAAATAAATCGATTAAATTAATTAACCTCAAGCTTTTGCTCTGCTTCAATTTGCTATGATCATCGAAAAAGAATTTTCACTCCAGATACATGTCGGTTACAATCTACAAGGCCCAACCCTTGTAACTTGTTTTTCTCCTTGGTGAACCGATAATCTAAAATCAATTTTTAGATTCCAGTTTTCTAGTTAGACTAACCACGACTATCGCCGTCAGAATAAAATAGTTTTTAAAATTTGGAAAAACCCGACTCGGATTATGTTGTGTCAATGAGAATCGAATTCGTTCTCAATTTCCCTTAGCGAATCTGTCGCTAAGTGTGTTCATAGGAAGTCAAAACCACGACTATCGCCGTTCATTCCTCCCAACAACAATAAAGTCAACGTGCACTTTTAAAATGAAAGTGAAAAGATTTTAATAGAAAAGCCGATTGCCGATCTAAATTTTCAAAAAATTGAGAGTGTAAAACGAAGTTGTTTAGTGCTTTTAGTTCTCACAAAGTGAATTAAAGCTTCGCTTTAAGCCCTTGGCTAATAGAAGAATTTAGCTAAGCATAATTATGGAAGAAATCATACTTAGCATTTAATTAATAAAATTTAAAAGAACAAAAATAAAAATAAAAAGAGAAGAGAATTTTATAAAATGTAGAAAGCTAGAACAAACTAAGAATGGAAGATGAGAGATGATGTTCTAGCTCACCCCAAGGGGTATTTATAGTATTCTAAAACCCTAAAAATAACTCTAAAAGATAAAAGATAAATCCTAAAAATATTTAAATTAAATATAAAAGATAATCCCAAATTTAAATTTTAAATCCGTCTGATAAGCTATCAAAATGCGGCTGATAAGCTATCGCCACTGCTGACATCATCTTCTAGAAGCGCTGACGTGGCATCCAGACAGATTTTTCATGCCCAGATTCATGCCCACTAGCCCAGCCTTGACTCCAAATAAAAATTGCAGAACTTTGCCTTTTTTAGCACAGTTTCTGAAATTCAATGTCCTGCATAGAAAATAAGAGAAAATGCCCAAATTAGCAACATAAACCGACAAACAATGAGTAATTAATAACAAAATAATAACTATTTAAATCACTCATAAAATTCCCTCTCACTTATTCAATGCTTGTCCTCAAGCATTTCTCAATCAAAGTATCAAAAAGTTCAAGTTGCCATCACAATTTCACAAATTCCCAAGACTTCCAAGTCAAAATCATAGGAATTGATAAAACTTAAGAGCAATCAAGCTAAAGGCACAATTAAAAGTAAGTAATAGTAAAGCACGACATTCCAATTATTCATTAATCTCAAAGAAGCAAGACTTAGTGCCTCACATTGGTTCACTCATTCCGCTCAAGTGTTTCGGGTAAAAAGAAACGCTCAAGCCTAACTAATCAAAGAATTACCATAAGCTTGTAACTAAATCTAATCTCCACTACTAAGTATGAACATGATGCAACAATCAAGAGGTCTTTAAAAGGGTTGTAATGGGGCTAAGGTTCGGGTAGGATAAAAGTCAAAGATCGGGTTTAAAAAATCAAGAAAAGGGAAGTAAAAATGAAAGAAAGAAATCAAACAATCAAAGCTTATTCACTCTCTCTCTCTTTCGAACTTCTATTTTTCTTTTTTTTTTTTTTTTTTTTTTTTTTTGCTGCTATTTGAACCAAACTATTTTTTTTTTGTTTTCATTATTCAAACAGTTTATTCGACCTGTTATGCACTGTATTTTTTGTACTGTTCGAATCAAACTGTACTATTTTTTTCTGCACAGTTCGAACCAAATTGCATTATTTTTTCTATTTTTTTTCTCTGCACTTTTTTTTCAAATATCTCTTTTTTTCGCTTCGAAATAACCTTAACTTTGTCTTGAAAAGGGGCGACAAAAAGAGAAATAAAAACAAAATTGGTTTCGGTTAAATATGTAGTAAATTAAAGAAAATGATAAAGCTCAAAATTGGTTGTCTAAGGGGTAAATAAACAAAGGGTGTGCCATTTTTGGGAAGAGAAAGGGGTTAAAACCTAATGCTTCTATCACACTAAAGCATCACATTCAATCGTGTAGTCTCGATAAGCATTATGCTACAAGTTCTAGAATGCAAAGAATTAGTCGGCACACTCAAAATTAACAAAGAGCAAGAATGAAAATGTATGCTCATTAGGCTCAAAACTCACGTGAAAGGTTAATTGCACTAAGTCATGCTATCAGTTTAACCAACAAATGCATGGAATGTGAAAAATTTTAAAGAAAAATAAATTAATCACGCCAATTGCCATCATGCTTCCTAAATTCTAACAAAAACGAGATTAAAATTCACAAGAAAAATAAAGAAATAAGGTGAAAAACAAGATATGCAACCATCAATTTCAATACATCAATTCAAGAAAAACTCAATTCCAACTAATTGAATAAGCAAAGTGAAATTTGATGCAACTTCCACCCCCTTACTTAAATCATAATGTCCTAATTATGGAAAATAAAGCAAAAGAGAGGGAATAGAAATACTCCTCATTCTAATTACGGCCACGGCCTCGGCGAGACGTGCCCGGGTGAAAATAAGAAAGAATCTCAGCGATGTCGGTCTCGATGGTGTTGAGTCATTCGTTCACGTCCGACTGGTGATTCTAGACTAGGAAGTATCAAATGTTAATGGAAAAAGTCTAGACTCAAGATGTGTAATACAAGGACCGAGAATTAAGGGGCAATTTTTTCGCACAACATGCTCAAAGGCACGAGCGAACCAAAATCTCAGGTTTACCTTTATACCGGTTTGCATACACCATAAAAAGAAAAGTTCAACCTTACTCAAACACGATGAAGTGTCGTTATGCCCAGAATAGTTGTATGCTAAGAACTGTAGCGATGTCGCTCCCGCTAAAAAAAGTATGTTTTTTATTTTGTTTTACTAATAATATCTTCCGCGTGGAGTTTTATAAAACCCGTGTTATTTTAAAAATTGAGTCGCCACCGGCCACTCAAGGTGGACCAAACACCGTAAAAACCAGAGATTTCAAAATGTCAAGTTCGGGAGTCAGTTACGGATGGGGAATGATTAGTAACCCCACACCGCCCAAAATTGGTACTTCAATAATTACCGTTTTAGTAATATTAGACTTTCTGGATTAAAGTGACGATTAAATTAAAATTTGGTTATAAGTGCGAGTAGATTTTAAAGGCCCTGTTATTCGAGAGTAAACGTCCAACCACTACTACTACGCCTGATACTGGCCCCGTTTACGCTCGGATAAAAGGACACCGCATTGACAATTTATATTCCATTATGCAACCTTAAAAGGCAAAATATAAAAATACAATTTACATTGACATGATATTAAAACATAAAATATGAATATCACAAAATAAAGAAAAATAACTAACACGTGGACATAACATATCACAATAATGAAAACAAAGTATGCACATAAACATGAGAATGGAAAAACATGCTTCCAAAATTTAAATAAACTAATCCTAACATGCTTGAGCATATGTACATAAAAAAGCCACAAAGACAACACGTGCACGACATGCATGTAATATGATATTAAACTAATTAAATCTAAGCAACAAGCTAAAAATCTAATACTTAACATATGGCACAACTTAAAATAAAATATAACATGCCATTAGCTAACACATATCATAATTTGCAAAATAAATAAACAAAGAAATCATGCTAACATGGATATGAATATATGAATTAAAACAAGCATAATATATAAAATGACCAACATTAAAACATGCTAAAAACATCACCCAAATAATATACAACATAATTAATCCATTTAAATAAAATAAAAAAACGAAAAGAGGACTGGTATAAAACGAGAAAGAAATATAAGGAATTAAATTAAAATTAGCAGAAATAATAACTGGAAATTAAATGTAAAAAAGGTGACCAAATTGAAGCAGAACAGAAATTAAAAGACACAAACAAAAAAACTAAAATAAAAACGCATAAAAAAGACCGAAACTGACATTATACCATGGACAAAAGTGAAAACGAGAAACGAAATGGAGGACCTGACGCGTAATTATACCTATTTTTAAAAAACTCAGATCCTTAGCCTTGAAACTACGTCGTTTTGGATAGCTGGATTTAAACGTTATTACTAAAAACAGATTAATAGGTTTAAAAAAACCTAACCTAAAAAGAAAACTCTCAACACTCCTCTCTTTTAACCTAAAGCTCGACGGCGGCACTTCACTCTTCCCAGCGCCATTCGCTGGCGGCCTCACGGCTACACTCGGTCGGCCAGGTAAGCTTTCAACCTTTCATTCTTTTTTTGGTTTTCGGTTGACAAGAAAAACAAAACAAAAAATATTCAGACTGAAAGAGAAGAACCTTGAAACTCCCATTTTATTTCATTTCAAAGCCCTTCTTTACAATTTTTTTGAAACCCCAAAATCCCCAATCTCTCTCTAATTTTTTAGATCTCCAAACCCCCTTTTACAATCTAATTCCTTTTCGAATTTATATCTGATTTTTTACAATAATAAAAAGATAACAACTCCTTATTTTATTCATGTTGCAGATCTGGTGATGGTTGTAATCCCGGATCTTTGGGGATGTTGTCAGGTTGGTAAGGTTAGGGGTATGTGTGTGGTCAGTTCGGTATAGGGTACGAGTAGGTTTAGGGTTATATATTTTAGGGTTTTGTTGATTTGGTTTAGGGATGATATATTTGGGGATAATTTAATTTAGGGTTTTGGTGGCCGGTGGTAAGGAAGAACGATGGCGGCGGCGGCTTTGGCATAGAAAGTGGCGGCTAGGGTTAAATTTTAGGTTAAAGGGCATTTTGGTAATTATAGGGTTAATGGGTTTCAGGTTATTGGATACGGGTCGGGTGTAAATGGGTTTTGGGTCTGGGTTGGTACCAGATAAAACGGGTTATCACAGTTGCCCCTCTTTGCTCATTGTTGTGCAACGACGATAGAGCAAAGATTAAAAATGACCCGTTTTGTCTGGTCCGACTGAGCTTTTCCTCTTGACGTACGTCTTCGTTCTTCTGTAGATCTTCTTTCTCTTTGATGCAGGTCTTCTTTCTTGTCTTGGTTGATCTACCTTGTCACCATTGGGAAGAAAAATCTTCAAAATATGGGGTTGTCTGTTGGGGAAGCAAAATGAGTCTAACTTGCTACATTATTGATAATAAGCTAATACCTAAAGAGAGTTCGACCTAGCTGCAACTCCGACGAAGATGCAGGGTCTACAAAATTTGATCCAGTTGCAACACTGACGAAGAGGCAGGATCGGAGGATGAAAGTACCCATGTCTGATCCAGCTACAACTCTGACGAAGAGGTAGTATCAGAAAATTGAAAACTTCCTTTTTTTTCTCTTTTTTTTCTTTTCTCATTTTTGAATTTTTTCTCTCTTTTTCTTTTTTTATTTCATTTTTGCTTTTTTTCATTTTTTTCTCTTTTCTTGCTTTTTATTTCTCTTTTTTTAATACAACATTGATAAAACTTGAAAGTTGGTAAATTTTGACCAAGCTACAACACCGACGAAGAGGCAGGATCAAGAGTTAGTGAATTTGGTCTAGCTACAACACCGACGAAGAGGCAAGACCGGAAGTTAGTGAATTAGGTTCAGCTACAACATCGACGAAGAGGCAGAACCAAAAGTTGTATTTGACCGAGCTACAACACCGATAAAGAGGCAAGGTCTGAAGATTTGATCCAGCTACAACTCTGACGAAGAGGCAGGATCGGTGGATGAAAGTTTTGATGTTTGATCCAGTTACAACTCTGACGAAGATGCAGGATCGAAGGATTGAAAGTTCATTTTTCTTTTTTTTCTTTTTTTCTTTCTCTTCTTTTTTTTTTTTTTTTTTTTTTTAATATACAACATTGATACAACTAGAAAGTTAGTAAATTTTGACCAAGCTACAACACCGACGAGGAGGCATGATCTAAAGTTAGTAATGTTGATCAAGCTACAACACCGACGAAGAGGCGAGATCAAGAGTTAGTGGATTTGGTCTAGCTACAACACTGACGAAGAGGCAAGACCGAGAGTTAGTGAATTAGGTTCAGCTACAACACCGACGAAGAGGCAGAACTGAAAGTTAGATTTGACCAAGCTACAACACCGACGAAGGGGCAAGGTCTAAAGATTTGATCCAGCTACGACTCTAACGAAGAGACAGAATCGAAGTGTTTTTTTATGTGTGGTCAAGCTATGACTCTGACGAAGAGGCATGATCGGAGTGTTTTTTTTTTATGTGTGATCAAGCTACGACTCTGACGAAGAGGCATAATCAGAATTTGGCAAATTTGGTTCAGCTACATCACCGACGAAGAGGCAGAACTGAAAGTTATATTTGACCAGGCTACAACACCAACGAAGAGGCAAGGTCTGAAGATTTGATCCAGCTAAAACTCTGAAGAAGAGACAGGATTAGAATTTGGCAAATTTGGTTTAGCTACATCATCGACGAAGAGGCAGAACCCAAAGTTACATTTGTTGGATCTATCCACACCATCAACGGAGAGATAAGATCGAATAGTGTTTGGACTCCACTAGACCATCAACGGAGAAGCAAAATCGGATGACATCAATTTGAACACGGCCACACCATCAATGGAGGGACATGATCAGATAACACTTGGAAATTTTCCTTCTTTTTCTTTTTTTCAATTTTTTTTGTCAATTTGTTTTTTTTTCAATTTTTTTAACTTTGTCTATTTTTTTTTATCTTTTTCTTGATTTTTTGATCTTTTTCTTGTAACTAAAAAAATAAATTCCAAGGAAAAGTTTGGTCTAGCTGCAACACTGTCGAAGAGGCAAGACCTGAAGAGGATTTGATCTGCTACACCACTGACGGAGAGACTAGATCAGCAAAATGTGAGACCCGCTACACCACCGACGGAGAGGTAGGGCCGAATGAAAAATCTGATCTGCAACACCACCGACGGAGGTAAGATCTGGATAGGATTTGATATGCTATACCACTGCCTGAGAGACTAGATCAGAAAAATGTGAGACCCGCTACACCACTGACGGAGAGACAAGATCCAGATGGAAAATCTGATCTGCAACACCACCGTCGGAGGCCAGATCTACATTAAGTTGGCGTACCACCACTGACGGAGGCATGATTTGCAAGATGTTGGATGACTGCGCCACCGACAGCGAGACAATGTCTAGAAAATTTTACGCTGTTTTTCTATTGATAAAGAGCAGGGTCTGAAAAAGAATTTCTATTGGCAATAATAGAAATCGGGAGAATGTTGACGTCCGTCACACCATCGTCGGAGGAATAAAATCCTACAAAAGAAAAAACATTGGTCAGTAATTGTCAAAGATTTTGTCGATGATACCTTTTATTTTGGGTGTTTCAGCATCTTCTTCGTGTTTGGCCTCCTTCAAGACTAAGGTTGGCTCTCTTGTCATTGCCCCCATGTTGAAGGTACTCGGTCTTTTCTGTAGACCTGTTATGTACAAGCAATATTGCATGAATTATCTAATTTTATGTCTAAATGCATGTGTCTACTGTAAATGTATGGTGATTTTGGTGTATGCGCATGCAAAAATGGTTTAATGCAAGATGAATGCAATCGAAATGCATGAATATGATATGATTTTTTTACCCTCAATGGGATGCCCTGACTCCTCACTGGTCCTATCAGGATCTTGATCTTTTGCGTGTGACGGTTCCCTAACCTCTTCTTGGGTTCGATCATCTATCTGGGTACATGCCCTAACATTTTGTTCGTTCTTATGCTATCGTCTGTAACTGCTCTTGAATTTGACACTTTGGGTGCAGATTTTGTTGCCCCCTAAGTTGGGTTCATAATTTGTGTGTTGGTTCATGGAAGCTCATTATTATTATTATTTTGGATTAGGTGCAGTTTTGTAGACTGTGGTTAATGTAGACATTTCAGGGGTGCAAGGGTTTGACTCGGCAATGAAGGCTGGACCTTGGCAAAGATTGCCCCTAGACTGAGGCCTTGTTAGAGGCATAATGTTTGTAAAAGATGTGGAGGTGCTTTTGGACCTGCCCCAAGACCAAACTTTTGTAAGAGGCTCTGTAAGGTGCTAGATCGACCAACTTCGTTGTATTTAACAGGGCAACCCGAGGACCAACTTTAAAATTTTCAAAATGTATGCATGTAAATGTGAGGTGCATGTCTTAGATGCGAACGTACTGCCTCGATATCTAGAGTACTAGATTTTCTCCCGATGATAATTTTTTAAATTGAGAACCAGTAGTGAATCAGCATTTTCATGCTGGTAAAATGCAAAAATTAAAGTGTTATGATATGCATACAGTGAATGCCAAAATGAACAGATATGATGTGATCACAAGAATGGGTCAATTTGAAATTAAAATAATCAAATGAATAAATTAAAATAGGGTAAGAATGAAAGATTTCTGCTCAGGCAAACCACTTGAACCAACACCTTCATGTAGTGCAAATGCAATGATGTATGCAAAAAAGAAATCAAAGCAAAAAAGAAAACGAGTCAGTACCGAATAAAATAAATAAACAAATAAAATGGCAAAATAAACAAAACAACCCTATTTACATCCCGTCTAAAACACCTAGGTTATCCGCATGGCTCTAAAAGGGTGGGTTTCTATATGTTCTCTACATGCAGTGCTGGTTCTAGGAGGTACCCGAATTGTCCTTACTGTCCCCTACTAAGAGTAGCAAGCCCCCCGGTCATCACCCATTACAGGCTCCTTTCAACCGGGTTCAATTCAGGGGGACCCATTCGCTTATGCATGCACGAAGGAACGATATCCTTACGAAAACATAAGGTACTCGAGCCCCGAAGGTACTTGCTAGGCCTATACAGAGGAACGATATCTTCATGAAAGCATTAGCATTTTCCCCCCACTTAAAAGGACGGGTTTATATGCCAAATTTTAAATGCGTTAAAATAAACGCGCAATTATAACCGACTGTTACTTTAATAGTCACTTTAATCCAGAATTTCCAATATTAGTAAAGCGATAATTATTTAAAAAGCTCGACTCTCTTTTATTTTTGAAAACCAAAAAAATGTCCCCAGTGGAGTCGCCATCTGTAGCGATGTCCCTCCCGCTAAAAAAAGTGTGGTTTTTATTTTGTTTTACTAATAATGTCTTCCACGTGGAGTTTTATAAAAACCCGTGTTATTTTAAAAATGGAGTCGCCACCGGCCACTGAAGGTGGACCGGACACCGTAAAAACTAGAGATTTCAAAATGTTAGGTTCGGGAGTCGATTACGGATTGGGAAGGATTAGCACCCCCACCGCCCAAAATTGGTACTTCAATAATTACCGCTTTATTAATATTAGACTTTCCGGATTAAAGTAACGATTAAATTAAAATTTGTTTATAAGTGCGAGTAGATTTTAAAGGCCCCGTTATTCGAGAGTAAACGCCCAACCACTATCACTACGCTTGATACTGGCCCCGTTTACGCTCGGATAAAAGGACACCACATTGACAATTTATATTCCATTATGCAACCTTAAAAGGCAAAATATAAAAATACAATTTACATTGACATGATATTAAAACATAAAATATGAATATCACAAAATAAAGAAAAATAACTAACACATGGACATAACATATCACAATAATGAAAATAAAGTATGCACATAAACATGGGAAAGGAAAAACACGCTTCCAAAATTTAAATAAACTAATCCTAACATGCTTGAGCATATGTACATAAAAAAACCACAAAGACAACACGTGCACGACATGCATGTAATGTGATATTAAACTAATTAAATCTAAGCAACAAGCTAAAAAACTAATACTTAACATATGACACAACTTAAAATAAAATATAACATGCCATTAGCTAACACATCATAATTTACAAAAAAAATAAACAAAGAAATCATGCTAACATGGATACGAATATATGAATTAAAACAAACATAATATATAAAATGACCAACATTAAAACATGCTAAAAAAATCACCCAAATAATATACAACATAATTAATCCATTTAAATAAAAATAAAAAAATGAAAAGAGGACTGATATGAAACGAGAACGAAATATAAGGAAATAAATTAAAATTAGCAGAAATAATAACTAGAAATTAAATGTAAAAGAAGGTGGCCAAATTGAAGCAAAACAGAAATTAAAAGACACAAACAAAAAAACTAAAATAAAAGTGCATAAAAAAGGACCGAAACTGACATTATACCATGGACAAAAGTGAAAACGAAAAATGAAATGGAGGACCTGACGCGTAATTATACCCCTTTTTTAAAAAAAACTAAGATCCTTAGCCTTGAAACTACGTCGTTTTGGCTAGCTGGATTTAAACGTTATTACTAAAAAACATATTAATGGTTTAAAAAAAAACCTAACCTAAAAAGAAAACTCTCAACACACCTCTCTTTTAACCTAAATCTCGACGGTGGCACTTCACTCTTCCCAGCGTCGTTCACTGGTGGCCTCACGGCTACACTCGGTCGGCCAGGTAAGCTTTCAACCTTTCATTCTTTTTTGGATTTTCGGTTGACAAGAAAAACAAAACAAAAAAGATTTCAAAAAAGATTCAGACCGAAAGAGAATAACCTTGAAACTCCCATTTTATTTCACTTCAAAGCCCCTCTTTACAATTTTTGTTTGAAACCCCGAAATCCTCAATCTCTCTATGATTTTTTAGATCTCCAAACCCCCTTTTACAATCTGATTTCTTTTCGGATTTATATCTAATTTTTTACAATAATAAAATATAACAACTCCTTATTTTATTCATATTTTAGATCTGGTGATGGTTGTAATCCCGAATCTTTGGGGATGTTACCGGGATGGTAAGGTTAGGGGTATATGTGTGGTCAGTTATGTAAAGGGTAAGGGTAGGTTTAGGGTTATTTATTTTAGGGTTTTGTTGATTTGTTTTAAGGATAATATATTTGGGGATAATTTAGTGTAGGGTTTTGGTGGCCGACGGTAAGGAGGAACGACGGCAGCGGCGGTGGCTTCGGCAGAGGAGGTGGCAGCTAGGGTTAATTTTTAGGTTAAAGGGCATTTTGGTAATTTTAGGGTTAATGGGTTTCAAGTTATTGGATCCGGGTCGGGTGTAAATGGGTTTTGGGTCTGGGTTGGTTACCAGATAAAGCGGGTTATCACAAGAACCAGTGGATGCAGCGAAGAGCTGGGCTATGAATATTCTAACCTTTGGTGGTGCGAGCATCGAATGTTACCCCTGCGTTGGCAGTAAGCGCTTCGTAGGCCATATCAGTGTCAAAATCTTTCGAGATCTCAAGTAATGCAGTTAAATAGCCTTGATCCGCGACATCCGTCAGGAATCCCATAGAAAAATTAAAATATGTAATAAACATATGAAAATATTGTCCTAGCAAACGGAAGGATATAACATCAGGTGAATTTACGGTGATAGCACGTCTTTTCCTAAATGAGAATATAACATAAAATCCAAAAACTAATTCATAGTACTTGTTACATCAGACTGCAGGGTATAAAGACCATCATATAGCATCGAAGTAATGCATAACAGATTCACGCAAATGCAGGATATCAAGTGTCAGCTCATGAATGTATTTGCAAACCTGAAATGTGCGATGCCGGATGCTATTAAAACACCTTAGCTCCTCAAGCTCAAAGTCTAAGTATCCATTCAGATTCTCCTTAATTGGAACGGAATAGGTGTGGTCGTGGCGGTAATGTTCAGCGTTTTCATCATTACCATCTTGCGAGTCGGTTGGTATAGCGCCGTCACCGGTGCTGGCTGCAAATGAAGGCGAAGCTGGTCACTCACTGTTAGGATGAGACGAGGTTGGTTAATCGTTCCCAACATTCAGCTGCTCCATCGAAGCCTCTTTCATAAAGCCAACATTTAAATTATCTGTATATCCAAAAATAAAATAGAATATTAGCAATGGTTGAACGGAATAAAAACCAGAGCTTACCTCGTCTATTCGATTCGTGGCTGCCGAGTGGATGGAGAAAGAGGATGCAGCGATATTGGGCATAGATTGCGATGATGAGGCAGTGTGCATCGAATAGAAGGAGTAGGAAGGGATGAAACCAGAATGGGGCTAGTACCTTGCTGCGATCGAAAAGGCAGTTATTGGTGGTGGAACGAGCGTGAGGGGCGGTTGAGCGAGGCCAAGGAAAGAGCAGCCGAGGTTCAAACTGGCTCTTTCTCAGTTCTTCGCGGCTGTGCTTCAATGGCATAAGGAGGGGGTGTGCGGTCGAGGCTGGCTCGGGCTCGGGTGGTGACATGACGTTGGCTTGTTGTCGATGTCCACCATGGCGAGGCGAAGGTGGTGGTGAAGGGGCAATTGTGTCTGGCTCATGCAGTGGATACGCTTGCTACCGTCGCCCTCTGCCATAACGAAGAATAGTCTGCTAGTGGAGTGGCAGCGAGTCAGAGCTGCTGGATAGGGGCACCAACTCAGGCGCAAACCATCGTTGTCCGGCGAGGTTGATCGAAGGCCAAACCATGGTGCAAAGTCGATGGAGTTGGGTGGTGGGTTTTGTACTGGCCAGAGGAGAAGGGTGCGGCTGGGTGTTTTTAGAGGAAATAAAGGTGTGGAGTTTTGTAGGTTATCACGTGGGAGAAAGGGGAATTTAGTCAAATGGTATGTGATGTGATAGGTTAGTCAAATAGTGTGGGGTCAATGAGAGGTTTAAAATTTAAAAGAAGAAGATAAGGGTTTTTTGGATTGGCTTGAAATTGATGACATGGATAAGGGTTTGCTGATTGGTTCTTGAAATTGGTATGGTTTGGCTAAAGTGCACCAAATAGTAAGGGAAGTTCTATTGTGCACCCATGGTCTTCCTCCCACTAAAGCTTGCATATTATATTCCAAAATATTTTAGAGTATCTGGAAATAAAATAAAATAAATTTGAGAATTAAATAAAATAAAATAAAGTAAATTATTAAAAGGGAGAATAAAAATTTAAAAATAAAATAAAATGGGTTGCCTCCCATTCAGCGTTTTATTTAACGTCGTTAGCTCGACGACTTGAATCAGACTACAGGTTCTTTCAAATTGAGTTCTTTGACTAAACCAATTGGAGCATTCTCATAATACGGTTTTAATCTCTGACAGTTAACTTTAAACTGCGCTCCCAAGCCGTCTTTGATTTCGATCGCACAATGAGGAAAGATTTGAGTAACTGTAAAAGGTCCGAGCCACTTTAATCGTAGTTTACCTACAAAAAGTTTTAAGTTTTGAATTAAATAACAAGACTTTTTGCCCGAAAGCAAAAGATTTAAAAGAAATATTTCGATCATGAAAATCCTTAGTCTTTTCTTTAAATATTCGAGCGCTATCGTAAGCATTTTTTCGAATTTCCTCAAGTTCCTGGATGTGCAGTTTGCGCGCTTCACCGATTGCATCCATTTCCATGTTACATTGTTGTACCGCCCAATACGCGCGGTGTTCCAATTCAACCGACAAATGGCACGGTTTTCTGAAAACAAGGCGGTATGGCGACATTCCAATCGGACCTTTATATGCAATTCGGTACGCCCATATTGCAACGGTTAATTTAACACTCCAGTCTTTACGATCCGGATTTACAATTTTTTCACGTATTGATTTAATCTCTCAGTTTGATAGTTTCGTTTGCCCGTTGGTTTGTGGATGGTAAGATGTTGCAATCCGCTGAGTAACTCCAAACTTCATCATGAGAGCATAAATTACTCGATTAATAAAGTGTTTTCCCCTATCGCTTATTATCGCCCGCGGTGTACCAAACCTGGAAAAATAAAATCTTTAGGAAAATTAACCGGGGTTTTGGCATCGTTATTTCGGGTAGCCTTAGCTTCAACCCACCTAGATACATAATCTACAACAAGAATTATATAAAAATTTCCAAACGGAGAAACAAAAAGACCCATATAATCAATTCCCCAAACATCAAATATTTCACATACATAAATTGGGTTAAGCGGCATTTCGTTCCTACGACTTAAATTTCCTACACGTTGACATCTTTAACATGATTTACAAAATAAGTTCGTGTCACGAAAAATGTTGGGCCAGAAGAAACCACATTCAAGAATTTTGTGCACAGTTTGCTTTGGTCCAAAATGACCGCCACATAAGTAAGAATGACAAAAGTTTAGGATTGAATTTACCTCATCTTCGGCGATGCATCGCCTAATTACCTGATCTGAGCAATGCTTCAAGAGGTATGGATAGTCCCAAATATAAAATCGGGATTCTCGCTTTAGTTGATTAATTTCAGCTCTTGGTAGATCTAGTGGTAACTTACCCGTGGTCAAGTAATTGACCATATCCGCGAACCATGGTGTAGTTTTCTGCGCCATCTCAACCTTTCTTCAGGGAACTCATCTTTAACCGGTAGATCGGATGCTCAAGTGATCTGCTACGAGGTTTTTGTATCTCTTTTTGTCTTTAATCTCCATATTGAACTCTTGGAGAAGTAAGATCCAGCGAATGAGCCTTGGTTTCGCCTCCTTTTTGCTCATCAAATATCACAAGGCTGCATGATCAGAAAACACAATAATCTTAGTGCCAAGCAAATATGATCGAAAATTTTCTAGAGCAAAAATAATAGCAAACAATTCTTTTTCCGTTGTTAAATAATTTTTCTGAGCTGGATCTAAGGTGCGAGATGCGTAAGCTATGACATGTGGCTCTTTTCTGATTTTTTTGGCCAAGAACAGCTCCAACACTTGTATCTGACGCGTCACACATTAGCTCAAATGGATATTCCCAGTTCGGCGGTTGAACGATCGGTGTCGTCACAAGCTTTTCTTTTAATACATCGAATGATTCCTTGCATTTCTTGTCAAAATCAAAGACTTGATCATTCTGAAGTAAACTGCATAGCGGTTATGCTACCTTCGAGAAATCTTTGATGAATTTACGGTAAAATCCTACATGGCCAAGAAAAGAGCGAACATCCCTCACAGTTGTGGGGTAAGGAAGTGAGCGTATAATGTCAGTTTTAGCTTTATCTACGGCAATCCCATCAGATGAAACAATGTGTCCTAATATTAATCCTTTATCAACCATAAAATGGCATTTTCCATAATTTAGCACAAGATTAAATTCAAGACATCGTCTTAATACATTTGTTAAGTTCAATAGACACTTACCAAAAGAATTACCGTAAACCGTGAAGTCATCCATAAATACCTCAATTCTTTTCTCGATGTAATCAGAAAATATGCTTACTATACATCTTTAGAACGTAGCTAGCGCATTATAGAGCCCAAACGGCATTCGACGATAGGCGAATATTCTGAACGGACATGTAAAAGTCATTTTTTCTTGATCTTCAAGTGCTATAGGGATTTGGAAAAAACCTAAAAAACCATCAAGGCATCAATAATGAGATTTACCGGCTAAACGTTCTATCATTTTATCTATAAATGGTAATGGAAAATGATCTTTTTGAGTTAAGGAGTTTAACTTCTTGTAAACGATGCAAACTCGACATCCATTATGAACTCGAGTTGAAACTAACTCACCTTCTGAATTTTTGATTACCGTAACTCCAGTCTTTTTAGGTACCATGTGGATTGGACTTACCCAGTCATTGTCTAAATTGGGTAAATTACATCTGCATTAATGAGTTTTTGTATCTCTTTCTTTACAACTTCCATCATTGGTTGGTTTAAATGACGCTGACCTTGTCGTGACGATTTCACTCCTTTTTCGATCTTGATTTTGTGCATACAAATTGAGGGACTAAGACCTTTTTGTCCGTTATAGTCCATCCGATTGCCTCTTTATGTGCTTGCAACACCGTTACCAGATTATCTTCATCTTCTTTGGACAGCTTGTTGGAAATAATCACTGGTAATTCTCATTTTCCCCTAAAAACGCATACTTGAGGTGATCTGGCAACTGCTTAAGTTCAATTTCTGGTGCCTACAAAATCGAAGGTAGGAGTTTAGATTGCGAAGGTACAAGATTCGGATTATCATTAATGTAAAAAATATATTCGAACTCCCTAATGTTGCTTTCAAATTCTTCGATTTCTCTGCACATATCATTAATGAAATTAGTCTCAAAATATTCTTCAACGGCAGGTTCAATGATATCAATATAATTAATACTAGCAATATTATCAGGTTATTTCATTGCTTTACAAACATCAAACTTAACAACCTCACCGTCGAATTCTATTGTGATAATCTCACTTATTACATCGATTTTGTGTTTGATGTACTAAGAAATGGACGTCCGAGAAGAATTTCTGAAGAAGTGATGGACCGATCGTTTTTCATGTCGATGACATAGAAATCCGCCAGAAAGATGAGGTCATTTACCTTTACTAGAACATTCTCGATGAGTCTTTCCGGATATATTACGGATCGGTCAGCTAGTTGTATTGTCACTTTCGTACCCTTCAAAGGCTCAGTAGACAGTGAGTTATATAAAGAAATAAGGCATAACGTTAATAGAAGCTCCTAAATCGCACGTTGCTAGTTTTATACCAACATTTCCAATTTTGCAGGGAATGGCAAACATACCTTGGTCTTTTAATTTTGGCGGAAGCTTTCGTTGGAAAACGGCTGAGACATGTTCTCCGAGATTTATTTTTTTGATTCTAGTAAGCCGTTTTTATTAGTGCATAGATCTTTTAGGAACTTGGCATACCTTGACACTTTTCAGATGACTTAAAGGAGTGGGATATTGATTTTTACTTTTCGGAGTACATCTAGGATCTCATTCTTTTCAGCTTGTTTATCTCATTTTACCAACCTTGATAGGAAGGGAGGTGGCACGGCGTAAGAAGAGGGAATAGAGGACGATTGGGTCATTTGCTTTCTCATTGTCTTTCTTTTGGTTGTCTTCCTTCGTGGCTTTCAGTTCGACAGTGGTGCCACTTCGAAGTGTGATAGCGTTAACATTCTCTCTCAGGTTTGGCTCAGTTTGAGAGGGTAGGTTACCTTGAGATTCGAGTCTCCCTACTGTTTGGGCCAATTGGGTCATTTGCTTGTCCAACTCTTGGAGATGGGCCTCGATGCGATTCTAAAACTTCTCCTGAGAAATCGCCAATCGTTCAACAATGGACTCCAAGGATGATTTCGTCTGTTGATAAGGCTGCCTTTGTTGGTACGCTTGATTTGGTCTTTGGTTTTGTGCGCAATTAAAGTTCTAATGATCTTTCCATCATGGGTTGTACGTATTAGCATTGGGATTGTATTATCTGTGGGGAGGTCCAGAAAATTGTCTATGGCATTTAATTGGGCAGCATCTTCCTCTTGTATCATCGGGCAGCAATCCGTTGGATGTTCTGAACTTGTGCATATCCCGCAAAGTCTAGTCGCGACTTTGTCAATTTTATTTTCTAATGAAACATTACTTACCTCGTGACCCCGCCGAGAGGGTTCACTAGAAGGGCGAAATTGCTGGGAATTAGTGGCCACCGTAGAGATCAAAGTTATTGCCGCTATTAGGGCCATGTTCACAAGTACTCATCCACTTGCTGCATCGATCATCTTTATTTCTATTGGAGATAGGCCTTCATAAAAATACTGAATAAGCATTTGTTCTGATAGCCCGTTTTGTGGGCAATTCGTGCACAACTTCTTGAATCTATCCAGTAGTCGTATTACGACTCAGTATCCTTTTGTCGGATACTCAAAATGCTTCGCCTTAGTTCACTTACCTTGGACGCAGGGAAAACCTGTCAAGAAAAAGTCGTGCCATGTCAGTCCAAGTTGTAACAGAATTGGAAGGTAGGTCAAATAACCAATCCTTGGCAATATCGGCTAAAGAAAAGGGAAAAGCGCGAAGTTTTATTTGGTCTTCAGATACTCCCTATGGTTTTGTACTCAAACAAACCATGCGAAATTCTTTTAGGTGTTTATGCGAATTTTCGCTCGGCAAACCATGATAGGCAGGTAGAAGATGTATCAAGCTCGTCTTAAGTGCGAATGGTGTTTCTCCATTCAGGAATGTAATGCACAACAGTTGTTGATTGTGTGGTGCCGCGACAAGTTGGCAATTGTTTTGATTTTCGTCACCCATTGGAATATGTTCATTTTCGGTGTCCTCAAAGTGTGTTTCGGCTGTGGAGGATGATTCTAGTTCTTGTTGGAATCGTTGTTGTCGCTGTCTTCTTTCCCGAAGTGTGAGTGCGTGCAACTTTCGGGCAACTGCTTCTATTTCCGTTCAAAATCTGCAAATTCGCATGTATTATTCCTAGTCATAAATCAAAGCAAACAATATTAGTAACTTTGTCGTAGTCCCCGACAACGGCGCCAATTTGACAAGCGTCGTATTTGTCAAATAAAATATTCCTTAATCTCAGAATAAATAATAAAAACATAGTATAGAGAAGAATGTGTCGGTCCACAAGGACTAAGGAGTTTCTGATATACGGTTGTTCTGATTCTAACTGTTGCAAGGTAATTTATTGAATGGGGGGTTTGTTCTTGATAACTAGAAAATAAGTGTAAAATGATTGCGAGAATAAATAAAGTAAAAATAAATTGATTAAATTAATTAGCCTCAAGCTTTTGCTATGCTTCAATTCGCTATGATCATTGAAAAAGAATTTTCACTCCAGATACATGCCGGTTACAATCTACAAGGCCCAACCCTTGTAACTTGTTTTTCTCCTTGGTAAACCGATAATCTAAAATCAATTTTTAGATTCCAGTTTTCTAGTTAGACTAACCACGGCTATCGCCGTTAGAATAAAATAGTTTTTTAAATTTTGGAAAAACCCGACTCGGATTATGTTGTCTCAATGAGAATCGAGTCCGTTCTCAATTTCCCTTAGTGAATCTGTCACTAAGTGTGTTCATAGGAATTCAAAACCACGACTATCGTCGTTCCTTCCTCCCAACTGTAAATCCCAACAACAATCAAGTCAACGTGCACTTTTGAAATGAAAGTGAACAGATTTTAATAGAAAAGCCGATTGTCGATCTAAATTTTCAGAAAATTGAGAGTGTAAAACGAAGTTGTTGAGTGCTTTTAGTTCTCACAAAGTGAATTGAAGCTTCACTTTAAGCCCTTAGCTAATAGAAGAATTTAGCTAAGCATGATTATGGAAGAAATCATACTTAGTATTTAATAAATAAAATTTAAAAGAACAAAAGTAAATAAAAAAGAAAAGAGAATTTTATAAAATGTAGAAAGCTATAACAAACTAAGAATGAAAGATGAGAGATGATGTTCTAGCTCACCCCAAGGGGTATTTATAGTATTCTAAAACCCTAAAAATAACTCTAAAAGATAAAAGATAAATTCTAAAAATATTTAAATTAAATACAAAAGATAATCCTAAATTTAAATTTTAAATCCGTCTGATAAGCTATCAAAATGCGGCTGACAAGCTATCGCCACTGCTGACGTCATCTTCTAGACACGCTGACGTGGCATCCAGTCAGATTTTTCATGCCCAGATTCATGTCCATTAGCCCAGCCTTGACTCCAAATAAAAATTGTAGAACTTTGTCTTTTTTAGCACAGTTTCTAAAATCTAATGTCCTGCACAGAAAATAAGAAAAAATGTCCAAATTAACAACATAAACCGATAAACAAAGAGTAATTAATAACAAAATAATAACTATTTAAATCACTCATCAGTGACATTTCTTCTTTTAGTTTTTCTACTTTCAAGAGATAAAACTCTTCAATGTGGACTCCTCCAGAACCAGACATCACATTTTGATTTGAGTTCAACGGTAGTCAAACAAGTCTCCAAACCAAGAAAGAAAGTGAACACAAAGAACTCTTATGAATTAAAATGATATTTTCAACTCTCCAAAACATACCTCCTGGCAACACCCTCACATATGCACCTGTGCTATCCTGTAATGACAGCCCTGCTTTCCAATTAAATTGATTGCTTGACCATATGCTACCAACAAGCGGATTGAACAGAATGCAGCTCCAGCTGCTTTAGCATCCCATTCATTGTCAGGCAATCCAGAGACACGTTTGAAAATTCTTATAGCAGCATCCATTGCAGGGGAAAGAAGTGCCTCTGTTTCTTCCTTTCCTGATATTAGAACCTACAAGAAAAAACAATAATTCAAGAAGTTTCACAAGTGTAACAAGAAGGATGTGGTTAGTCAAATCCAAAATAAGAAGAATTACTCTGGAGGTAAAACTCCAATTGTTTCGTCACACAACCTAAGCTATAGAGAGTTGGGAATCAGTATTAAATTGTTCATTTTTCTTTCTGGAAATCATATTAACACAGTTTCTGCTAATTTTCCCAACTCGGTCTAAGACATTATGGTTTTATAAAGTTTAATTTTAGCCTACGTATTTCTCAAAATGGGCAGATTAGGCTCAGTTGCTACAAGCCTACAATATACTATTGCGTTTAGTTTCTTCAACAACAAAACGAAAAAGTGTGTGCTTTGCTACAATTAAAAACTAAAAAAATAGTTTTTTTTAATAACAAAAATGCATGATTTGCTTCCATACAGATTAGTTAGGTTTGAATTCACGTCACAGTTCACCTCTCAGCTAATTTTGCAGCAAACTTATATGGACTAAAAAGAGCGAAACCCAAAACTAAAATTCGACAGTGGTGAAATCTTTAGCGAATTTGATTCCAGAGAAGGGAAAAAAAGAGTTACGATGCGATCAGGAGTGCCAACAACACCATTA